>SRHC01001281.1:808733-958642 GCA_004794325.1 Pomacea maculata
AAAAAAAACACAAAAAAACCAGAAACACACAAAAAAAAACAAACAAACAAACAAACAAAAAAACCCCACACAAACAAACAAACAGAAAAAAAACAAAACAAACCAACAATACAAAAACCTCTATCCAGTATCTGCCAACGTACACAGTCTACTTTTGGATGCCAATAGCAGAGAATTGCCGAACCTGATCGTCAAACGCCAGTCATCTGCACCGAACCCCGCGACACCAACGATAGACAAGCATGCGCAGTGCGGAGACGGTCAAGGGTCATTTGAACAGGAAGTCCACTCTCACGAAATAACTATGTGCTTTGTCACATGGCCGAGATTGCGACTAGAAGTGGCTTTTCTCAGGGTTTCTGTAAATGTCAGTCTCTGACACTGTCAGCGGAAAGGTGCAGTCAGGTAATGTTTGTGAAATGCAGGCAAAGCTGATGGCATTCCAGATCCGTACAGGTCCTCTTGGTAGGCAGGGAGGGTATCGTGGCGGGTGTACTGTGCCCCTCCTGGCGCGATCTCCATGAAATTCCCTCCGTACGTAGAGCTCACGGCCAAAGTATCTGCACAAAAATCCAAATTCTCTATAAATACTTAGCATATCAACCATCGAAATCTTGCGATGTCAGTTTTGTCTTTAAACGTATCTGTTGCCTTCCAAGGGCCATGCATGTCAGATGTCCTTAAAAGTCTGCATCTTTCTGATAGTAAATTTAAGCAAAAATTTGAACTGGTTTGTCAGCAAAACTGAGGTACATTTTTGAAAAAGAAATTTCTGGACCGGTAATATGGGTAATATAACAGCCTGACAATGTAAACAATGCGCGCACACACACACACCCACACATGCTTGCGTGGTGGACTTTTTCTATCTCTCCTCATGCTGTTCCCTAGACACAGTGGACCAGTTTCGTTCACTGTCATTAAGGCTAAGAGGGCCTTTATTTTTTTGTCCTCTACTCCAAACTTACTTTGGTAATTGTCGCCAGCTCTGCCAGAGAAATATCCACGCGCAGGTCCAATGCCCAGAGCATCTTGTCCATACACAGAGCTCCGCAGGAAGGCGGCATTCTTGTAGGAGTCGTATGGCGAGGCCACACCATGGTGGCTGTATTGCGAGTAGGGGTGACCCAGGACAGGGTGACCACGACCATCCGTCCAGTAACTCCCATGCATCCCCGAAACTCCTCCAGCGACGGAGGGGAAGGACTGGGGGTGAGAGTGGTGGTGCTCGGAGTAGTTCTGCATGCGAGCGGTGGACACTGCAGTCGTCATGTTCTGGCTGACGTAGTCGGAGTAGGTGTTGAGGCTGAAGGGAGGCATATAGGACGGGCGATCGTAAGTCACACAGTTCACAGAGTTCAAATGTTTGACTGGAGACAACGGCAGGTTGGAGGGCACTGCCGCTACTCTCTCGGGGCCCTCGCTGGGTAGGGAAGCTTCATGGGGTACAGAGGGTGGTGGGCGGGTGAAGGCCGTGGCGGAATGAGTCTCATACCCGACAGGTGGTGCTCCATCTCCAAGACATTCACCGCTTGAGGCAGGGTGCGGTCGGCTCTCAAGCATGTGACCTCTTTCTGACCCCGCTTCTGCTTCATCTGCAATTGGAGCAAGAAGTAACACGAAAGTTTGAGGTGTTTATATCTGATAATTAACGCCATTAACGTTCGCTAAAGATTGAAAACTGAATTCTGGTCGCACAGAGCAAGTTCTATAACTTCTAGATAGAAAAAAAATTCTGAATTTCTAAAAGAAAACTTTCCTTTAAAAAATGCAGTACTTTGCTTAGTTCAAGACAGCACCTCCCACAAGAAAAGAAATCTTCATACGATTTCGTTGTTAAGGCAACAGCAAATGGAAGAGTTGAAGAGTGTAGATGACCAGGTAGTGCCAAATCTGATTTTAACATTTACTGATTTTTTTGCTTTTTTGTAAACAATTTCGTATTTCTTAAAAAATAAAACAAAAGAATTAAAAATCATTACCATCAAAATAGTAACAAAAAATAACGGAGGTGATTTTCTTCTTGGTATTTTACATGAACTATAATTAGTAAGAATGAGAGAATAATGTTGTCCTTCAACCGACAACACCATCAACACCCAAGAGCTAATGAAACAGTTACCAGCATTGCTCGATACATCCTCATGTTTCCGTTTCTTGGCCTTGGGGGAAGAGTTTCCTGCCTTTGCACCTCCTGTTCTGACCTTGGCATGCATTTTGATGGTTTCTGGATGGACGATTCAACAATTAACATCATCATTGCGAAAATAAATAACGAATTTCTTCGATACTGTCACTGTTTTACGAGCACAAGTGTGAGTAGTAGATATTTGGTTTGCTTGCGTTCCTGTCTAAAAACTTTTATAAGCATAATGCATTTGCATTTAGGTGCTTTAGCAAGAGGCTTGTGTGTGTGTGTGATTTACATAGAAAGAGAGGACGATACCCGGTGTCATACTGTTTGCGATAAATGTTACACCAGACAACCCTATACTTTAATTTTGCTATATTTCAAGTACTTCCGAACAGTTGTTTCACGCCCGTGACGTACCCCAGTTCTTCATATGCCGCTGCACGTGTGTCTGCAGCTGGTGGTCACGTGACTGCTCCCGCTGCGTCTCGAGGACCAGGAAGACGTACTCATCTAGCATGACGTGCAGCAGATGGAAGGCCCCTGCAACAACACGTGTCAGACTCACAGCGTTAACGTGCCGGATGCTGCGAGGGCCAAGCGACCCACTGCAGGGCAGATCACTCTCTTGCTTGGCCTGCGCTCTTATCTCCAGAGCGGAAGTAGTGCTCAGCAACAAAGGCAACAAGGCGACGATTAGTTAATTGCAGGGCGTGCGAACGACTTCAATGAGGGAGCTTATCAGACATGGCTTGCAGTGCTGGACTAAAGTCAATAAGCAAACCCCTTCTTTACACACTATCTCCTCCCTTCCTTATGCCCCCTTCCTCTTCTCCGGGGGTTTGAAGAGTTCATCCACAGATAACCGACAAGTTGGGGGTGCAGGAACGATTGCTGTCGTCAGACGTCCCGTCAAAGCAAAGTTTGAACTATTGAGAATACTTGGCTATACTATACCCAGCAGACTGGGAAGATTTTGTTAAGAATTTTTGTATTATTTTGTCTCATTTTGTTACAATGGTTTCAGCAAGACATCTCACAGGATATTAACGTTCTTGAATGGTCGCCATTGGACTAAAGGGAGACAACACACGATATCATTGTCCTTCAGAAACCCTTCACTGTTCGTAGAGACGCCTAGTGGGACATGAAATAGTTTGGCTTTGAATAGCATCGCCAACAAAAGACAACTAATTGTTTAGTTTGAGGGTTACTTACCAAAGCTGATGGCGTTGTGTAAAGTAAGCTCCTTCATCAACAGCGACCCAAACATGGCCCACTGCAACAAGAAGTCTGCCGATCTGTCGAGGAAACCGATATCCTTCTCCTTGCAAGGCTGTCAGATCGCAAAATAAACAGAGCATGTCAACAAAGCTTTTAAAAAGGCTTATCTTAGAAAGCTTCTCGGGTAGATTAGCTTTTTCAAGACGAGAAAAATACAGTAACTCTACAAACTGCATCATGATCATCACAATCAACCGATCAATCATCCAGCATCCACCAATCATCAATCTTCATTCATCAATCCTTAACCAATCATCAAGATCACGATCATCATCATTTACACAACAGTTCAGAAACTAACATCTACTCGTTCTTCACAGCTTCCCTGAGGCTGCGGCTGCTATTACCTGCAGAACAAACGTATCCACAATGTTGTCAATCCACTCCGTGTATGCTTCCACCGGCGA
Source organism: Pomacea maculata (assembly GCA_004794325.1). Lineage (NCBI taxonomy): Eukaryota > Metazoa > Mollusca > Gastropoda > Architaenioglossa > Ampullariidae > Pomacea > Pomacea maculata. Next base: position 812,556 of record SRHC01001281.1, read on the forward strand.
CTGCTTCTTCAAAAGACTTTGGAATTCCGTGAAAACTGAGGATAAGGTTATAGTTGTATGTAGGCAAAGGATAAAGTAAAGGTTCTCATAGTCTAGCGCCAAGGAGACAATGAACTCCAAGCGGTTTACCATATCAAATATTTTTTTAAAGAAATAAATTATTCTTTGTAAATTGGCGGCCAGAAGGGTTCTTGCTCTGCTATTTAAGTGGAGAACAGTAACAACAACAAGGTATTGACCCCTCTGTAGTGCTTTCTTGAAGGTAAATGAGAAACTAAACAATTAAAAGCCATAAGATGCTTACATATTTGTTTATTCCCGGGTTGGTAAACTATATCTTACATGCTACCTTGGTCAAAACACCTACATTCCATGATGGAGTGGCGGTACGAGTGTGCGCTGGGTGGCTGTGTATACACGGCTTGACATAGCACCTGGCGGAAGTCCACGTCACCGAGGTCCTCCAGCATCTGGGCCACGCCCTCCTGATTGGCCAGAACGGACCTCGCCGTCTGTCACCAGTCCAACAAATGTTTCATTAAAGAAGCGAGCAACGATGTCACAAAACAAAGACAAGTGTCCCTTAACGAAACAGAAATTCTCGTGTCGTTTAATGAGGCGGATAATTCATTTAGAAAACAACAGCACAAACATGGGAGAACGGCTCGACAAAAATGTCTGCCAGTAGCGATCATGAAATGAAATGTCATCAGAAACGAACGAAAGTCCTGCTAAAAGGAAATAAAGAAGGAAATAAAAGAAAAACAAGCAAATCTAGTGTTAAAAAAATTAATCAGCCAAAGAACAAGTAAAAACCAAGAAATGAATAAGCATAGCTCATACAAAAAAACAACAACAAAAAACAAAACAACAACCAAAACACCCCCCCCCCCCCCACACACACACAAACAAAGAAACAAACAAAAAAACAAGCAAACAAACAAACAAACAAACCGAAGAGAAAAGAAAAGAAAAAAAAAACCTGCTAACTAACCAACCAATCAAAAACCGAATCAAAAAAAGAAAATGTGGTGTAAAGGGTCAAACCTGTGCAAGATGGACAAAAGACAGTTGACGTCTGACACTCTGAATAAACCCTTTGGCACCTGTGAAATCGAAAGAAGAATTCAGGTGAGTGTCTGCTGCACGTGCTAAGGACTAAGTTTTTTTGTGTGCATACTTTTAAAATTGTAAAATGCTGCTCTGGTGATAGGACCTATAAATATTACAGTCAATAATAATTTAGTTGCGACAAAACAATCTATTTTACAGTTTCTTATAGCAGTTGGATTTACTTTCATACCCCGTTCCATTTTGCTTACCATCATGAAACATTTGCTCCCTCTATCCTCTTCTCATTACCAATTACCAATTTTATCATCATACGACACTCACTGGTAACTTTACTGACACACAGCCAAGTGTAATAAATAACATTATTTTCATCTGTCTGAGAGCCTGACAGACGGCGGGATACAACACAACACACTATTTTTCCTCTCAGTATAGGATACACTGCCCAATGTCAGGATGAACACTACTCACTGTCTATTTTCCGCTGTCTTATAGAGTCCGGCACACTGTCTAGCGCAGCACTGATCCAACATGGCAGCTTCCTCGTAAACAGCTTGATTTCTGCGCTGAGGCTGAAACAGATCCGAGTGGAATTAACCTCGGTAAATGAAACCAAACAATATAAAATAATTTTTTTAGAATATACATGCTGTTTGACACCACTGGCACAAAAACATGAAAACATAGACAAAGACGCACACGCGCGCACGCATACACATGCTCACTCACTTGCATACACACACTCACGCGCCCCTACAGAAAAAAAACGAAGGGATTTAAAAGGGATTTAAAAACTTGTTTGTTGCCTCTGTAAGAGATAAAATAAACATCAAACTACAGAGAATTACAAATAGATACAGTAAATCAGGAATTAAAGAAAGATAACACTACTCCCGTCCCGCACCCTCCACCCGCTTGTGATTGACAGTTATCACCGACTGCAGCCAGAACAAGTTTCAGTCTCAGTACTTCTGTGTTGGCTGTACATTCTTCTGTAGTCTTCCAACACCTGTAGTAGACATTTTCTCTAGAGACATTACGGGTGGGGGGATTTTTGGAGGTGGGTAGCCAGGCCGTGCTGTAGGTAGCATCGCGAGCAGGAATGAAGGAAATGATTGACCGCTCCTCACCACCCAACTTCACACCCTGACAGCGCCGCGTGTCGTCATCTCCAAGCAGATGAGTCGAGCGCTGCGGCGATCCGGGTGCCAACATAGCTCGGGTACCTGCAGTCCTCCCTTGACAACCTTCACGCCGGTGCCAGCCAACTCTGGGGGGGTTGAGGGAGGAGGTCAGCGCGTGTTTGCCCTTCCTTCCCTCCCCCACCCGTCACGAGCCGCTACCACCGGTGGCGCGGCGGCCTCTTTGATGTGAAGGTGCCGCTCGCACCTGGAGCGCATGGCGAGCTGTGTACGAGAGCCGCTGTAAGTGGCGGCACATGCCGCGTCAGCCCCGGCGGCCTCTTAAACTGCGAGTTTGTTTCCGCTGAGAGGAGCTCTCCCGTGCGGCAGGACGCGGCTACAAAATATTGTCGAACATGTCTCCAGGTCGCCACCCCAACAGACGCAGGAGGCAACGCGGAGGCGGAAGGGTGCAGGAGGTACCTGACATTAGAGCTGTCTTTAATTTCGAACCTTGATGAGTCACACCGCAGATATTGGTCTCTCTTTTGAAATCAGCTGATCAGTTTACTGTGATTAATTTTGCCACAGTTCTAATTTTTTTTTTTTGTTCAAGTGAGGTTTGATCTATTGCTTCACATTCAAGGTGCTTGTTCTTATTATTGTTATTGTTCTTCTTAAAGCTGTTCTTATTAATTTTTGTTGCTTTCTCTGTTTCTGTTCTTGTTATTTTTCTTCACGCTGCTGTTTTTACTTTTTTGTTCTTCTTCTTACTGTTGCTATTCTTGTTATCATTGCTTTCTTTTCATAGCTCTCGTTCTTCTTCCACCTTTTTTTTGTGTTTGTTTTTGTTTTTGTCCTGCTGCTATTATTGTTGTTCTTAGTGTTGTCGGTGTTCTTCTTTCCTTCTTTTCATTGTTAATTTTTTCTTCTTTATTGTTTTCCCCTTCCTTTATTGATCTCCTTCATTCGCTCCGACAGGAAGGCTAGAAGCCTGGACAATGGTGCTGAACGCTGTAGTTACATAAATCAACCGAACATCTCATCTTTTGTTGGTCTGTCTGTAGATCGTATATATGTCCCTGCTTGCATTCCTGGAGAAAAATATTTGTTGTCACTTGCAGGACAAAGTCCGAGACTGATGTGAACTTGGTGCACACGAAGCGCCCCCAGGTTCCAGACTGCTGAGTTCGTTCTTAGTCGACACAGGTACCCACTATGATGGCGGCTCTTGTTTCTGTCCATATATTTATAGGACAAATGATTTGTGGTGCAATAATTTATGCACCATAAATATATATTTATTCTTTAAATTATCGGTGTAAAACTCTCCGTCAGATGCGAATCGATTAAAAAGCAAAAACAGAAAGAAAGTAAGAAATTTGTCTCTTACCTGTCTGGTATGTCCTGAATGGAAGGAGGAACAAGGATATCTGCTAACACCTGGAAAAACAAAACAGTTTTCCGATGCTACATCTGTGAAATGTGTCCGTTACAATGGTACATCTGAGAATGACATTCAAGATACAGAAGCAGACATATACCCAGCCTCCACTTAGCAGCTGGGTGTACCGAAAGGCGGGTGGAGCTAGTTGGATGGGTAACCTAAAGCACACAGCTGATAAAAATATATCAATATATATATATAAGTCCTTAGCTGACTGCTTCGTGCTGCCCACCTAATGCTAATTACGATTTACATCTTACTATTCTACGGTACTTATATTCATATTTTCTGTTTAGGAATAAACTTAGCATTCGGATGTCCACACTCTACCTTTTTCTATGCCTTCCGAAAGATGTCTCAGGCAAACCACAATAACATGATAATGATGAATTAAGGTTAATTAAAAAAAAGTGTAGACAAACCTACTTTGTACAAAATGGAATCACAAAGGGCCACGATGGCACAGAGGATGTCTGAGTGCAGTAGCTGCGTGAGATGCCCGGGCATGCCTTGCCAGAAGTGCAACAGCAGATTCTGTACCTGTACCCAACAGTCCACAAAAAGCAGGTAAATTCCTTTTCATTAACAGGTTTCAAACCAATGATACCTTACAACGCACGCACATAAAACTTTGTGTCAAGAAGAGATGTCTAGTGGGACAGAACAGATTCACTCAAACGATTTAAGAGTGATAACCCTTAATTCCTACTTTATGTTTCTGTTTCTGAACCCATAGAAATACCTCGTCAAAGTTGGCGCTGATGACTGTGTCCAGTATTCGTTGACAGTGGGTACGGTACATCATAAGCAGGGTCTTCATCTGAAACAAAAAGAAATCAGTAAAAAGTACAGCAAATGACATTTCTAACAACCTGTGCTCGCGAGGAAACGTTTTGTAAGATAAGATACAGCGATAGGACATCAATGCTGGTCGTCGGCTTCATCAAAGTAGTCCTGTGTGAATGACAAGCAGGGTTGAGAGACTTCACGAAAAGTCAGGTACACATGTCTAAAAATAAAAATAAATAGTATGAACTATGTTTATTTAAATGTTTTTTTTTTAATTTGATTTTCAAGGTAAAAAATAACTTCTCAAACAAAACTAATTAACAGCATTATAACAGGATGAACACACACTGTACAACGAAGTTGAAATAATTACAAGGACTAGAGAAAGAATGAGACAGGTATCGAAAATGATTATTTACAAGTGAAAAGGACAAAGGTCGTTGTAGTGACAACCGAAGATAGCCAGCTGTATATATATATAAATACTTATTTATTTATTTTGTTGAAAACTGAATTTGTGATTGGCGAAGGAGGACCTGTTGCTAACAGCTACCTTTTCAGGGCACACGTCCTCAGGCAAGATAAGGTTGTCAACCTCAGGAAACTCAGGCAGCAGAGTTCCTGTCTTGGAGCTGAGAGAATACTTCCGGTTCGATCCCTGAAAACACAGGAATCAACTTTGGGTTAAAAGCTTCCTTTTTATGTCTTGATGTCTTGTGATGGCTTCAGTCTCCTTGCATGATTATTGAAGGTAATACCTAAACACGTTCTGGTTTTGAATTGGCGATTGGTATAAATGGACTAAACTCTTTATGTTTCTATAATTCAGATTACGATGTATAAAACTACAGAGATCTATCTGAGGTAAAAAAAATGTGTAAGAATTTTTAATAGTAGATTTTTTTTTAAATGGGTACTTACTAATTACCATGTGTCTTAAACTCTCCAAGGCACCTTACACCTTAAACATCATGAAATCGGTATTTGGTGAACATTTCTTTACAAAATTTTGATTTCCGCACAATAAAATATACCTTGACCAAATTTTACATTTATGCACAATGAAATGATAGGTTTACATTTACCAGACATAAAATATACCTTCAAGAAATTTCACATTTACCGATCACTAACTACAGCGTTGGAAATTTCGTATTTTGACAATATTCAAGTCTCTTTTCGAGAAGCTGAGTTGTGGGAGTTTGCTTCTCCCCTCATTCCATCCACAAACTCATTCCCTCCCCCAAACCGTTTTGATTTCATTACTGGCTTAATTTACTATTTTACATCGACCCTCTTACTTTCTATAAACATTTCTAGCAAAAGATTTATCACCATGCGAGTTTAACCCTGACATGTTCAAATGGCAGTAACAAACTGTTGTGTGAGTTTGCTGCTGGCCAACAGTTGGGCTTAAAAGTCATGTTCAAAATTATTTACTCAAGAATTATCGACCTCTTTCTCGAGAAGGAGCTGCTGCCTCTTATTATAGAACAATTTTTCTATAGAGTTTCGTATCTTGAAATTGCTTCTGTTATAAATACACCGAGGCCAAAGCTACTGTGAAAAATATCGGGTGGAGCTAAACGAGGTGGGACTGGGTGATTAGATTGTGGATGATTGACTTGAGTCACACCCATGTGAAGAGTGTAGGAGTCATTAGCGAAAACAGTTACATGACGACGACGACGACGACGACGACGACGACGACGACGACGACGACGACGACGACGAAATAATAATAAGAATTGGTTGAAGCCTTCAGCTTCAATATTTTCAGACTTTGAAGACATGTGACACTACACCTGATAGCCTCGCCACCCAAACACACCAACTTTCAGACTGGAAGATGCTTTACCGAAGATGGAAAACGGACCAATTGCTGCTGACGTTAGAAACTTCGCGCGACTGTTTAATTGAATCAGCTTGTGCCTGTCTCACTGGGGGCTGGGATGGGGAGGACAGCTGCAAGGGACCGGGTGGGACACTGAGTACGCGTGCAGCTTGTTACGCCCTCCCATCATACTCGCTACTGTCGCTACACCTTTCCTGCACACAGCCTTGGTTACAGGTTATCACATGCACCAGCATAGCCTACCTAGCCAGAGAGATACGCCACCCCATTCTCCCCCCGCCACCTGGTTATGGCTTGGACGGATATTAATTGGAAACAAGGTATTGACAACAAACGCAGCGGCAGCATAGAATAAAGAAACAAAGCAAAACAAAATGCAAATGATAACAAACAAACAAACAAACAAACAAACAAACAAACAAACAAACAAACAAACAAGAAAACTCCACAAAACGGTATGTTATAAGGAAACAAAAGATGATTTGAATGAAAAATGTTTCTGTCTACTTTGGTTCTACTTGTACTTTTTCATAGATTCTTTATAATACGCTGTATCGCATAGTTTGATGTAAGTTAGAGAAATGTTATGAAAAACGTACACAACTCACTTGTGAATGTTTACTCGACATACGCAGCGCGCTCTTTACATGGTTTTAGTGTTCGCAAGACGACGACGACGACGATGATGATGATGATGATAATAATAATAATAATAACAAATAATAATAAAAAATCACCAAAACAAACAAATTAACTTAAAATGGCAAACTTCCACTTCTAGATACTCGCCAAATCCGGTGGCGGGAGAGAGTCAATGAAAATCCGAGTCATTGCTGCAGGAGCTGCTTTGTGCGCAGTAAAAACAGTTCACCCCATCCCACCCCAACCCACCCAGACAAAGACACCATACTCTCCCCCACCCTACCTCTCCAGGTGTGTGTGTGTGAAAGAAAATCCAAAGAACCAAAGAAAAAAAAAATCCCCAAGGTTTATCCAAGCATTTACTTCTCCATAACAGCTACATGGTTCACGCCGAGCTACCCAGCATCTTTATCACTCATTCATAACGGCTGTGCGCGCTTTGCCACCTGTGTGCGCATCTCTCCACAGCTGCAGTATCAAAGTTGCCGACATTAGCCAGCACGTGCCGCTGTAGCCTAGTAGTGCAGGCTACCCGAGACCAAGCGAGAACAACTCCACACGCGCCGCCAGGCCGAGCTCGTCACCAGGGCAACGCCGGCAGGCATACCCCGGTGCAGGTCCGGTCACCCCGGTAACAGGGTAGCCGCCAGAATGGACGAGCGGACGAAGCCGGTCAGACGGAGGGGAGGGAGGAAAAGGAGGAGGGGAGGGAGGAAAAGGATCCGCGACAAGATCCTCCCTCAATATCGCTGGCCCGCCGAGACCGCGTCATAGTCCTGTCGCTGAAGGTGTGGGCACACATGGCGTTCATAACAGGGTAGTCAATGAAACGGCAGACGTCTTCAGAAAGATTACCGACATTCGGTTTGACGATGGGCCACCCCTACCCCGCCACTTCCTCCTCGTCTCGCCAACAAGGTGTGTCGTGGCGAGTGTTGACAGAGAACTCCAAACACCTTGTCAGGCTGGCGTGACGGTGCTCGCGCCGCCTCTGAACTCCTCGCTTCAGCACGAATTTCGTTACCAGTGTGTTTATCAGCATATCATTGCAGCGATGTAGCCACGAGCGAAAACACACGCGCACACGCACACACACGCACCGACGCAAATCTACATTATGTGTTCCAGTAAGGTTGGAATACTTACCTCGGTTTTGATCTTCACACCAGAAAATCTGTAACGAGAGAAACATTTTATATCAACGTCAGCTCTATGTGTCTTAACAGTTAATGTCATTACTGAAAATTTAATAGACAGCCAAGATGGGGCTGCAAACATACTGCTTGTACTGTGATGCTTCCTGCCTCTTCTAACGACTACTACGGTGTAACCCTTATGAATAATTTACTTTCAACTGGTATCTAGCAAATAAGATTAGTAGTTTGAGACAGAACAGTGAGCTTACCTGTTGCCTAGTAACGTGATGATAATGATGATGATGATGATGTGATGAAAAGTAGTTACCAGACAACAGGAAGCTCATTCAACTGTCTCATCAACAACAACAACAACGACGACGACGACGACAACAACAACAACGACGACGACAACAACAACGACGACGACGACAACAACAACAACAACAACAACAACAACAACAACAACAACAACAACAACAACAACATGTGGACGCTCTTTTCTTCATCTCTTTCAAAGCGAGGAAGGGAGCGTACCCTTCCCCACCCCAAACATCAAAGAGAACAACTCTTCTTCAAGCCTTGTGTGTTGAGAAACTAGTCTGATAAATGACGACCTAAGCTCCTCAGGTCACGCCAAAGTTCACTAGGCACTGTAACCCTGACAACCAATACATCCATCGCTCCTTACATTTTCCTTTCTCTTCAGTACTTTTCCATACAAAGATCAACGGGTGTTGAATCCTTTGGGAACCTGTGCACACTTATTCTGTCACCATAGTTTCCTGTGCATTCAACAACAACAACAACAACAACAACAGCAGCAGCAGCAGCAGCAGCAGCAGCAGCAGCAGCAGCAGCAGCAGCAGCAACAACAACAACAACAGTAGTTTCCACATCTGCTTTGGAGATTGGACATTCCCTGAGCAACATGTGTCAGCCATGACACTACAGACGGCTTCGGACACAAATGGAGATTTGAACAGAGGAAATCGTTTTTTTTTAAATTTCTTGAAAATGTGTTTCTCCTTGCGAGTTCATGTTCCAGGCATTGATAAATGATATCAAAGGAATTTTTTGAGCTTGATATACATCACTAAACCGGATAGGTCTTTTAAAACATCTCTCTAATCCGGTAAGATTGTTAAATTTACAAGAAATTTTGGATGAAAGTTTTGCGTTTTGGTTTATAAGGAATGAGACTGTAAAAGACTAGCTGAACTTTGACCTTGTCGTAGTGTCATGCTGTAAGTATTACCAATATTTCCAACATTTACTCACCGTGTCAGTCCTCTTCCAGAGTAGACAGACTGGTAATAAACTGAAGTCTGTTTTATGCCGATCCCATAATAATGATACCTAAAGCACATATATAATTGTCATTAGAAAAATATGGTGTATTTGTTTGTCCAGAAATTAAAAAAATAATCTTGTTATAATATATGTGCCTTTATTTGAACATCAGAGCCATTTGTTTACGGTGTCATCGCAATTTGTAGCACACAACATACTTGAACTATATTACATATAAACACGATGCACACACAATGAACAGGTACAAAACTTTACCATCTGCGTGAAAAACTACACATAATAAAATATACGAGCGCTGATAAGTAAGAAAAAAAACCCCAACGAATAATTTATTTTAAAAAAACAGCAACACTTACCTGGACTGACCGCGAGTTCCGAGTCTGCGTGTAGTCAACTTAGGAAACTTCTGACGGATGATCTGTGAGAACATATTTCACGATCATCTGTTAAAATACTCAAGGAATTGTAATTCAAAGTGTAGAATATGTGTGTGCGCGCGTGTCTGTGACATAATTGTTTTCTGAATATCCAAGAAGAGTTCCATCATTTGTTATTGCAAAGCTACTTCATCGCTGAAGAAAAAAGTTTTAAATAAATGTAGGTAACCGAAGAATATTCTAGAGAACCTTGCAAATCAAGCTATCGTGTCTACTATATCAGGTGTTTAAAAATATTTTACACTTCACTTGTTTTCACATACGACTTCTATAATTGCATTAATTATCCACTTAATACGTGAATGCATGCTTGTAGCTTAGCTTTCAAAGTCTCATAACTCGCCTTTCCAAAAGTAGCGGCCCCTGCCGGAGTGAAGGTGTTCTTCTTGCAGAAGTCTAAGTAATGAGTGTAGAGAACACATCTCGGCAGACACACCCCTTCTACTCGTTCGTAGTTCTCGGTCAACCTGTAAGATAATCAGACAGTCTTCTTAGTATAGCTACCTACACGAGTCTGACGATGTTTCACAGAGCAAGATATAACAACTGAATAACAGTTTTAATATCATGCATAAAGATTTGGTATATAAATGGAGGAAGAGAATAGTGGGGTAGGGATGGAGTAGTAAGTTGGATCAGAAGAAAAGTGTAAAAATGGGTGGGGAAACCCTCCCTCCAGCAACAATCATTCAAGAGGGAGGGAGAGAATAAATAACATAACACGAACCTGTGTCCAGAGTTCCGTTAATATGTGACAATATAGTTATAGTACGGTGCAAAACCTTCCTTTCACACCACCCAGTCATTTAAAAAGTCTCGCACTGTAATAGGCATTTAAAAGTTGTGCGATAGCCGAAGTAGTTAACTTTATTTAACAATGAGAAAATTCCCCAACCTCCTGACTCACAAAAACCAAACTTTGAAGCCATTGTCGAGGGCAAGACCCTGTTCTAAATATAGGTACAATCGTGACTAAGCAATATCAATTGACTTTTGAACTATCACGATTATCTCTATATTTACCTGCATGTCGAAAGCCATTATCGGTGCTTTTTATTGTCTTAAGCTAAAAGAGTGGTCGAGTGGACATTTTCTGAACTCGTTTGTGAAAGGATGTCGGCATGACGCAGCAATGTCACAAAATGTGCGATGCAAATATCGACTAAAAATCTTTCGTCTTCGAAATAGCTTGATAAGACTGGCTACAGGGGAGGCTACTCTATTCGCGGACCCGATCACATGACCTTTGCTATGACCTTTTCCTGGTGGAGAGGGGGACTGGTTAATGTAAGTACCCCGATGTGCCATTGTTTCATTTTCTCTTTTTCGCTTGTATGTTAAAGAATATGCAGATTGATAACTTTGTTCTGTGTTGAATAAGCCTCGTTCATAGGGTGGGTAGGGTATGGAGCAGTCTGCTCCGAGCAGAACAATGAAAGAAAGAATGAGAGAACAAAGATTGATGCAAACACTGATAATATGAGAGGCCAGTCATGAGAAACAATGTGACAGACTGTCCTTTACGTGTTTTTTGGTTCTTAAAGATAAGACAACTCTCTAGGAGGACGGAGGAAACACGTGAAGAGAGGTTCTGCAATCTGTCCAGGGGCTATGCCATCAGGACCGATAATGCGCTCACTTCCGGTATGACTGCACCGACCTGCTCGGACGTTTTCATCTTGGAAAAAATTCGATGAAAATGAATTATCTTTTCGTGAATTAAACATGTAGTTTTTGCATCAGCAACACTAGATTTTCACAGGCTAACTGTTGTCTAGGCCAGAAGAAACGTTTATCTTGCTTTTCTTTATCTTCTTCTTATATCTGTGTGTGTGTGAGTGAGAGAAAGAGAGAGAGAAAGAGAGAGTGAATGTATAATTGTTTCTGATTTTGTACACAACACAAAATTATGCCAGCCTACAAGTTAATATGTTTACACAGCTGTCACCCACCACAAATTTCATCAAAAAGAGAGCTGATTAATAAACAAGATACCTTTGATAGACCAGGCAAATTCTCAACATCCTCCTTCAGCAGATGGCTACGCATCTCAACTCCTAGTCTTTGTGACAAACAATCTGCTAGGGAGCCCACCAGTTGGCACAAAGAGACTTCATACATTTAAAGATCACCGTGACCCTCAGTCATCAGAAGAATATTAACTACTGTCCAGACAGAACTACAGTATAAGCTCTTCATTAACACCTTCCGTATTACCATCACCTCTTAGAAGCAACCTCAAAATCCCGTATCTCGCTATATAAACATCATCTCTATTAAGTTGCCTCCCCAACGAGACCTTTGACTGACAGTTCAGGCCGTGTTTAAGACACTTTTGGCAGAAGTCGCGTGTTGGAAAAAAATAAAGTACTTTCTAAAATGTTGACTGACTGGTTCTGACCCATCCATTGCCCTATACTACTACAGAAATAAAATAAATTAAGTTCATTTTGAAAGAGATTGTTTGTTCATCGGGTTACCGGTCTTTTTGGCCTAAACCCATATCGCCTAGAATCAATCTCGCCAAGACCATATCATCCCATGGATGACTACATCGTTCCAACACCGAAAGTCGAATCCACCCGGGACTAACAGACGAATCGTTCTCCTTCGATGTACATGTCCACATACAGAAAACAGAGCGAGCACCGTATCACCTGTGGCCTCTCTATCCCAAGTTTTCCTCCGAACGACTGTGGTATTTCCTTCAGCTTAAGTGCCTGCTTCTTTTTTTAAATTTCATGTTATGGCAGGTGATATTCCTGGCGAAACATAGTGATACGAATATCCCACCCTGTGAGTAGTTAATATGGGACTGAGTACGTAGCTTTGACAGTTTACTTTGGACTTACGTGTTTTTGATTTATGGTTTTCTGAGTCTGTTGATGAGTGCCCTTCGTGCCGACACATCTTGTGGACATGCTGCTTGAAGGCTTCTGCTTGGACTGAAGTGCGACAGGACGGTCATTGGACATTAATGAGTCTGCAAGCACGCGCGTGTGTGTTTGTGGGTGTGTGGGTGTAGGTGTATGCCAGCAGGAATAGAAGTAAATTTTAGGTACAGGCAGAGCAGTAATAACTTAAAACTTTACTTATAATTCAGAATAAAGTAGCAATCCACATCGTGGTAGATACTGTTCATATATGCCAACCCCCGTCCCACCAGATCCTTACTGAAAGACACATTTTTATTTCAGCCCACACACTTACAAATATAGAAAAATAAGGCATTTTTTTACCACTAACTGAATTTATACTTTAACTGTTTATAATATTATTGTTATTACTATTGGTGGTGATGCTTTCATTGGTAAAGATGAAGGTGACGAAGGTGGTGATGATTTTGAAGAGGAGGTTGAGCGGTAACAATGTTAGTAGCGAACGTATAAACACAACTTTCCTGGAAAATTCTCATTGTCACTTAAATCTTTTTTAAAAACCCAGAATACTGGGTTTGAAAGTTATAAGAAAATTTATAGTCACAACATCGGAGCAAACTATGAAGGACGTTAACCAAGAAAATTCCACTATCACAACATGCAGTCATTTACCTACATTCCGTAGCCCGTGTGTAGGCTCCAAGATGGACAAGAGTTACAAGAGTATCAGGGCAGAAGAGGTAGATCATAACACTTGTGGCAATACCAAAGTTCTGATTATTTTGTCATTTAATCTCTGTGTTTATTTGCCTCACGTACAGGAAGATGTCAAGCGGTAGTTTGATGTTGTGAACTTCACTTGTCTTACCTTCACTCACTGATCCTTTGTCAGTCGAGCGTGACTAGCAGGGACATGGGCTTGCTTCTTAATGATTCTATAGAGTTAATCTTAATGATTCTATAGAGTTTATAAATAGGTTGTAGGGCAGCAGACGTCTCCCTGCGACAGCTTCTACTCCATTAATTAAGCGCCCGAGTTACCCGCTGACATCACTACCCTTCCCTATAATTTTTTTAAAGTTTGCAGAAACTGTAATTTAACTTGTTATGCTTGTCTACTTTTCCTTCGTCGAGATTGAAAGACATTCGATGATCATGAACATGATGTTGGAAATCACTAACCGTAGTACAGACAATAAAGGTAACTAACCTAGAAAAAACATGGAAAAACAAGTGTTTTGACTGACACTCCTATTCCGTGCATATCAATGTCAGTAGATTATTCTGTCTTTTTATTTATTCTTGAAGGTATGTCGTAGCTTGAGGTACACATGGTCAGAAAGAGATAGCGACGAACAAACAGGAAAATAAAGTCGTCTGCACTTTTTGCCAGGTGATGTCAGCAGTCGTTAAGGTACTCCACACCACCTGTGGGGCGCATTAAACACACCTGTATATCTTGTCGCATTCCATACATTGTCCAAATGACTAATCCTCGACCTCAGAGGTGTCAAGGGTCATGATATCTACCGTTCTCATCAATGTTGACTGTAAGTTCAAACGTAGATCGTGTAGTGTAAGACAGGAGGAACTTTAAAAAAATGGTTTGAAACTTTTTTTTTTTAGAACGGCTTTGCTTATTTATTTAGCATGCATTCTTCACGTTGTAGAACTGTTTCCAAAGAGTCTCTGAGAGCAAATAAAATAATAGGATTTATCTTTTATAGACATAACCATAATTTCGAATTTGTTGTACCATGTCACCTGCTACTAATTACCGGGATAAATGTAAGAAAAAAACCCATCCGTAACATATTTAATATAGAAAGAAAAATAATTAAATTTGGTAATACCTGACCAAACAAAAACAAAACAAAACAAACAAACAAAAACAAACAAAGCAAAACCATAGACACAATGAACACAAATGTTGACATTTTTCTCTGTATTGACACTGGCAAAGGTTGCTAGTAATAATACCCTCAGTTTAGAAAGGAAATGTGTATCAGATGAAAACCGTCAACGGAAGTTACGGAACAGGGGGAAATGTTTGCCGAATGGCTCAGGCGTCAACACTGGCTTTGGACAGGAATGCAAACGTGGGTAAACCTGTCAATCACCCTGGCTGGTTCTCCCCCTTGGCCGTCACAAGCTTTGCTCCGGTTGTCTTTCTTGTCTCTCTCTGCCGGTATGTGTCGCCACGGGCTGTGGGACGTCAGCGCGACGTAGATATTTTAACATGGCTGTGTACAGCGATACAAAGGCGGGGCAGACGATGGCGAGGAGCCTCAGACCCGCCTTTCATCGGGACCTGACGACACGCACGGGAACGAGCCGACATCCTTGAGATGAAATAGCTTTGTTGCCTACACCAGGTGTTGTATTGTGGGATACGATCACATGAACGCCGAACAAACTAACGAGGAATTAGTAAACCAACCAAAATTGGAACCAGCGAACTAACTTACAAAGGAACCAGCAAACAAATATCAAAGGAAATAGGAAATCAGCCGTCGAAAGAATCAGTAAACAAATAAAGGAATCAGC
Source organism: Pomacea maculata (assembly GCA_004794325.1). Taxonomy (NCBI): domain Eukaryota; kingdom Metazoa; phylum Mollusca; class Gastropoda; order Architaenioglossa; family Ampullariidae; genus Pomacea; species Pomacea maculata. The sequence continues at coordinate 827,797 of SRHC01001281.1, forward strand.
TAGCTAGCAAACAAAGTGCTTAACAAACCACTAGCAAAGAAATCAACAAACTAACAAACTACGAAAAGAACCAACAAACTTAGAAACAAAGGAACAAACAAAATCAACACACAAAAGAAACAGCAAACCAAACAACGGAACCAGCACACTAACAAAGAAACAAGTAAACTGAGTAAGGAGCCAGCAAATCAACCAACAAATCATCAAGCAAAGGAGCCAGGACCTCAACCAGCAACAGCAGCAATAACAATAACAACGAAAACAAAACAAAATCCAACCAACAAACAAAGAAAACAGAAAACAAAAGAAAACCCAATTTGCAGGAAACTTATAAAATTCGGAGACACTAATAATCTATGAAACAAAAGAACCAGCTACGTAACAAAACCCCAGCAAACTAAGGAAATTGCAAGCCAGTGAAACACCGAACAAATGGACGGACACACGAACAAGTGAGAGAAAGAACGATCAAATAAAGTAAATAACTAGTTACCGAACAGTAAATGAACGAAAAAAAAAGCAGACAAGTTGGATGAGATGTAACAATGTTAACAGTCAAAAGGGCAGACAAAGAGCTTTGTGTGAGAGGATGACTGATGAGCCGACATCTCATCATGTGTGACGATTTTGTTGTTGTTCTTGAAAATAAAGTTGTCTGGAAGAATGAAAGAATGACTAGAAAAGAGAAAGAACTGATTTTTGTCAGACATCTGTGGTCTTGCGCCGATGTCGGGAAGACGCGAAGAGCTTAATCGCACGAAGGTATGAGAGCACACGGGTATTAGCTGGGGCTCAATATCAATAACTGGACAGATGGCTGGATGGAATAAAGGGGTAGCAAGATAACTCAGGACAATGAGTGTTAACAACAGTCCACAGTCCTAACCCAGATTATGCGTCCTGTTCGCGGAGAAGAAGAAAAGTGACACCAAGCAATTAAAAAAAAAAAAAAAACCACACATACACACTAGTATGTAAGTAAGCTACGTGTGGTTAGAAATAACGTCTTACCACGTGAGAGTAGCAACAACCTGCGAGTGTTTTTGACTTGAGTTCTCTCCTCCTTTCTCTGTCTCCTTGCTGCTGTCTTCTGCATCTTCGTCTTCTTCAGCCCAGTCGCCTATATACAGACAAATCATTGCTGATAATATACATATATAGAAATAAGGAAAAGTTGTAGTGCAATTGATTAAAGATCTTTAAATTTATGGATTTGTTAAAAATACTCACATAATTTGATATGATGATGTGATTAATGATTTGATAAATATTAGTCCTTGTCACTGTGTGTAGACTGTATTGTGTGGAATGACTTAGTGCTGGGTACCCGAGCTAAGGGAGTTGGGGTTCGGGGAGGAGGGAAACGTTAAGTGAGGTCATGAGGTCACCTACCCCGCTCCTTGTCACGCGTTCTGGCACACACACTTTGCATCCAGGTGTGAAACGTAAAGCCTTTCCCCCGGTACCCTAGGCACTAACCCTTCGACTGGTCAATAGATTATACACGAGGGTTCTCGGTGATGTAAACTGCATCGACGGATCTAACAGCTGTGACGGAGAAGGAGGGGAAAATGTAATGGAGGGCGAGTGGTGGGGGTGGGTAACCAGGGATACGCCAGGTGTCCTTGTCGATGTCATCGAGAACCGTAGACAACAAAATCTAGTCCAAGAGGCTGAGATGAACCCCTTTGGTCTAATTTTAGGAAAAACAACGACCACAACCGCGGGTGGTGACAATCTGTGACATTCACTTACCTGTTGTGATCCCTTACTGGCTATTTCAGACATTTTACCTCGGTATACCTTAATGACTAGCAAATGACTGAGCATCAGCAGTACTTTAAGGAAAGAACTGAGAATACAGTGATAAACCATTTCGTTTTGCCTCCCTCCTTCACTCACTTTTAATTTCCAAAGCATTTAAACGAATTTTTAGTGGAGTTTATTGTTTAATGGATTAATAAAGGTTTAATAAGATTTGCAGGATAGCAACCGCCAATAGTATAAATGTTTTTAAACTTTAACTCACTGACTTACAGTGTGAATATGAACACAGGCAGGGTTGAAAGTAACTCGGGAGCACAGCTAATTTTTTTTCAAGCTGAGGAATTAACTAGAAACACAATTAGTGCCCGGGAAGAGACAGGGTTACCGTAGACATAGAAACACTTACGGAAAGAAATAGATAATACTTGATATCATGATGTGATTAATGATTTGATAAACATACGAAATACTAAACAACTTGTTGATTCAGCTATCTTGTCGTGTCTCGCTTTGGTCCTGACAGCCTCTCAGTAAAAGAACTTGAAATATAAAAAAGTAAAAATGCTTCAAATTAATGTTGTCGAATTATACTGCATTCAGACTTTCTCAAGTATCTTTAATGTCATAAAAGGCACACAAATGTCTCCAGTTTTATTTCGAGCGTTTTGGGATGTACTAAAAGAATTGGGAGGTACTAAATAGTATTGATCTATGTAATACACTAAATGGTAATTCATACAATCGTTATGAGGTCCGTCAGTTCGACTGATTCTTCCAAAAGAGAAACAGTTTCTTTAGTCAGGACAGTTAGACTGGAAAACCCCAATGAGTCGAACCATGAACTTTACATGTTCGTAGACTCGGTTTTCACTCTCGTACTTCTAGGGAAGAACAATTTTAAAATATTTTTGTAGTAGGTTGAGACTAGAAAGGTTTAAAATTATTTTTCCTCTGAATTAAAAAAATTTCTTTAATAACATCTTTACTTAAAGAAATATATGGGATCTTTGAGCGATTTATTTTAGACATATGTTGCGTGAAAGTAAATTAATGTCTTAAATACTCCCTACGTTAGTGTCAACAATGATTTTTGTTGTTGTTATTCAATCACAAAGTGACTTTCCGTAAAAGGTCAAAAAGATTTTATTGCGGTTACATTCGCCGAATATTTTGGTTGATAAATAAATAAATACCGTCTGGCGGCAAGTCTTTATAAGTTTACAATCAACCATTGAAGCAATTAACATTAATCTTAATCTTGTTCTTGTTATTTGGTTCCTCTTTGTGTTTTCTGTATTTGATTTTATTCTTCGTTTAGCACAGTTATTTATTCTTTTATAGTTTATATGCTGTTTGTTTGTTTTCCTGTCCCTCGTATGCTGTCCATGTTTCGTTCTTGTTCTAAAGCGCTAAGAGCATACTCCTTAGGAGTGTGAGTAGGCTCTTTACACATTTTGCATTTATTATTACTATTATTATTAATGTAAGTTGATGGTTAATATATTCTTCCATGGAATAATTTTAACCGTGCTTTTCTGTATGTGTGGATGCATATGTGTGCGAACTCCTTGCGGCCCTACCTCGAGGATCTGACAAACACCCGGCTTGTTTATTTATTGCAGTTTCCATTCAATAAGTACTATACTTAACATTACGATTACTATTATACCACAGATTTGTCATTCAAGGACACTTTTATTTCTTAAAAACACATTCATTCAGTATAGAAGTAGAAACAGAGGTAGACGCGGAGGTAGGAAGAAATGGTGATGGGAGGATGGAAGTAGTGCAGACATTCCAGCTAAAACTATTTGTGTTTATAATAATTATTGAAAGTATGGTTTCCACAGCAATTCATATAGGTCTAACTTATTACTTAATATACTATAATATCTTTCTATGTTGTATCTATATTTCACAATCTTCAGAAAACCATGTACAGAAGGTATATTTTTCCATTTGCAAACATAAATATAGTAGTTTGCTAGCAACATGATTAAGTCTAACATTTGGTCAGTACTAATGTCATCTTGTTCCCCAAATAAAATAAATTTTTCGGAGAGTTAAAATTTCTTACTGATGTGCGGCTCATCTTTTTAATACTTTATTTTCGTGTGCATATACTCACTCTCACGCGCTCCTTTGTGTGTGTGTGTGTGTGAGAGAGAGATTGTGTGTGTCCGTCCGTGCGTGCGTGCGGGCATTACATAAGTAAGCGCGTGTGTAGATACAATAAGTCTGGGGTGTTCTCTTCTAGTTGGAAACAATAGAGCCATTTGAAGACAACAATATTTTTTCTTTTATAATTGATGCAGTAGTTAAAAAAATGTTACTCCAAAAAATTTCAAAAAAAAAATCTGAATTAAAATAACATTCGGATCTCTGCTCATTATATCTGCACACAAACAGTGTACATTAACATAATATTGATTCCCTAAAATAATTCTTAGGAAGAATTCACTTAAATTCAACAAAGGAATTTAAGTCACATTTAAAAATAATGTATAATCTTAAGATATGTTTATAGACTACCATCTATATCGTTCCGTATTTCCCTTCTGTGTAGACCAGACCTGGGCAAACGCCGGCCCGCTGGCCGGATCCGGCCATCCTCCTGTCTCTGACCGGCCCGCCCGCTGGCCCGCCCGCTGGCCCGCCAGCCAGTATATATACTATATATATACAGTATTGGGTAAAACTCAGTTAACTATATTAGTCCGGCCCTCTTGAACCATCCCAGTTTCTCATGCGGCCCCTTGGGAAAATTAATTGCCCACCCCTGGTGTAGACTATGCAAATGATGTAACCTATGTTCACTGCAAGAACATTTTTGAGACACACATAGGAGAACATATAGCAAGTGCTTGCATTGCAAGAGCATATGAGGCCCTCATATATAGATAAAAATTGCGTGCAGTAGAATAACACGTGAGATAAATTAACAGACAGGAAGCAGACAGGCGGACAGACCTATGAAACAATGATAAAACGTTAAGATAAATAAGAACGAGACCGACAGTTGTACCTGAGCTCGTAGCCTGTTCTGTGGAGGAGGGCTCAGTCTCCTGTTTGCAGACAGTGTTAGCATTCTCCCCAGAGAGAGCTGCTGCCCCGTTGTATCCTCCAGTACTCGACGAGTAAGTATCCATCCGGGGTGTCCATAAAGCACTGGGTGGATGTGAATGCGCGAAAACGTTGTGATGGTTCGCAGGGTGCACAGGCCCGGTGTATAAGTCGTAGAAAGTTTCTGTCAGCGACGAGGCCATCTGCACAGGTTCCATGGTTTCCAAACCACAAAGCTTCAAATCCTTTAACCTGCTATCTCACGTGATGTGCAGAATCTTCAGTGTGACCACATCAGAACAATACTTTCTCTCGTTCATCTACAGTCATCTACTGTCCCTTTACGTGGCACTATTTTCAGGTTAGACAATAGCACTTTGAAAAACAAAACTCTGGAACCAGCAAAGACATTCGTGATAGGATCCTGCTAAAATATAAATAAAATCGAGAGAAAAACTCGGGCCACAAGCTCCGAGACACAAAGGTCTGTTTTCAACTCCACACGCAGACCGCTGCTGTAGGTAAGATGTGTCCAGGTAAGGTCTGTCCAGGTGTTACTCCAAGGAAACGACGCGTGGGTCACAGGCACATGGCGAGACTGTGAAACCATTTTGGCCCAAGTCAAATGATGAACCTATTGGTTCTTTCGGAGTGTCACCATAGCAACCATTTCAAGTAAATAAACAAGGGCTCTTGTCACACTCGGCTTCCCACCTGACCACTGCTGTTGAGTAAGATACACAACTCAAAAGTCAGGCCAGGGGGTGAGTAGTATTTAAGCTTGCGACTGAATTGATCCTAGGCCTCTTCAGCAATCTCCTTTCAGGCCCCGCCTCTGACCACACCTGGTAAGTGAAACCTGTTGACAATGCTCGGCTGACTGGCCTCTGACGCAGCATCACCTGACCGACCTGAAAAGTGTTCGTCCATTAGACGCTGATGATGAAGGCTTAATTGTTGCTAAAGACTTTTCCCTGCATACCTCTCGCATCCTCCTGGAGAGGTTAGCAACACCTGGTGATGTATGCCATCAAACAGCATTATCACTCTCAGGTGTGAAAAGGCCGCGACCTTAATCCTCTTTGCCCCAACCAGGAGATCTACTTATCCACTTCGTCGTCGTCATAAAACCAGTTAGGTGGAACGTTGGCATCTCGATCCACTTTCAGCTCTATACATAGAGTTTTGATTCACTCTGGTTTCCGACTAGTTTGGATATTACTTCTTTACCTTCTTCAGCTCGAACCTTTCTTTTAAAAATAAACAAGCAAATGGAGTCTAAACTGTAGCGGGATTTTCCTAACTTCACTCATTAATAACTGTTAATAAAGCTTCAATTTTTCGACCCGAAGTTAAAATAAAAAGTTAAAATGTAAAATTCGAAGGAAATAAACTGCGACTCACAAGACATTTTTCTAGACTTAAAATATATATTCGATGCCAAGAAAATAAATGTAATTCGTGTTCATTCACCGGCCCTGACAAATACTCCCACTCAGTAAACTGAAGGGCAAATGGAATCACGTGACAACAGTTTGATGCGCAAGAACTTTTTTTTTTAAGCGTAAGCTTACTTTAACCTGTTTATGTTGGATCCTGGCGCTCACCCGACTCAGAGACGCACGGATATTCTCTTGTCGTCGAAGACCCGTGAACTGACAGTAATTCTAACTGGACACCGAGCAGCACGTTGGCTGCAAGCTGTCACAAACTTCGACAAGGACCAGCATCGCGACTTTGCCGCTTCAGGCTCAACACACACGACAGCTCTGACATTTTCGAAACGAAAACTCTCAGTCTTAAAACAATACGGCCGCCGTACACCTCCCTCCCATACCCTCCCTTCCCCACCCCTCGGCGTTATCGCGGGTATGTGAGTACCCGAAGAAGACCGGGTCCCACGGCCGGTGGAGATGGCCAAAGCGAAGCAGCTGGGGGGAAAGGGGTGGGCTGGGGCTGGGGCTGGGGCTGGAATTAGCCGCAACCCTGGCCTGCCTCGCACGCACCTCACTAAGCTGCGTGCAAACACGGGAAAACAAACAGCAGATAAAGCGCTCGGCCCCTCGTCGGTTCGACAGTCTGTCAGGAAGAGTTACGTGGGCCGGACACTCCAGCCCTCTCAGCGCCGTGCGCAGCCCGCAGGGAACCCATATCGGGAGACTGATTAACTCGCACCACGGTTTACCTTCGCGAGGTTTACGAACCGCTTGCTGATAAACAACCGCGAGTGGGTTTCCCCAACACGCCGAGGCGTACAATGCCGGAGTAAGGGCGCTACAGGCCCTTTTATTCAGCGAATCATCGAAGGTTCAAGTAGAACAGGGTGTTGGTAATAATGGTAAAGCTCCACCACAACATCTAAGCCCATACCAGCAGATGGTTGAGTTTAACTGTTTGTCTTTTCTTTGATTTTAATCCGTTGCTTATCACCAATGCAGGGAGGATTGTCTGTCCTGGGTTCAGATCTCTTGTCGGCCCCGCTGTTTTTTTTTTTTTTGCGTGTGGCATCTGTTTACAGGCCTGGCTGCTTTGCCATGATGTAGACTTAGTTGCTGGTTCGGCGTAAAATATCAATCCCCGACCCTTTAATGCATTCTCTACAAGTATATATACATTTTATAATTATTAAGTCCAGAGAGTCCGCGGTGGCGTAGAGGTGAAAAGATTCGATTTCGGTCATTTGACGATTAAAATAAAAACATGTTCTCTACAGTTTCAGAGCTTGAGCAACCAATGCATCATCTAGCGACGATTAACTTGATTTTGATATTTCTGTCATTTGCGGCTGCAGTTGATTGTGGTCAAAATCGACTCTTGGCTGTGGTCGAGTCAGGAACCACTCAGTTGAAAAGTCAGTTGAGAATATATATATATTTCTCTCTTTCTCTACATAAGTACCTGGAGAAACCTCCTGACGGCCAGTTCTGCGAGCAGCTGACACATCCAACACTTGCCTCGATCTGAATCTGAATTGTGAATATTTCCATCTTCTCTGCAGAACCTTTGACCACCGCAATATCCGCCCGTGCATTTCGATATTCCTGCGGAAAATGCGTTGTAAAATCTATCCAAGGGAAGTAACCTGGAAAATTATTTATTTTCTCAGTTTGTTGTCTCCCCTTATTTCACCCAGCTCGGTTTGTTGCCGAGTCCATCCCAAGAAACAAATGTAAAAATAGTGCATAAAAATGATCTTTTCTTGTTGTACGTTCGAAGTGCATAAGTAAAGTTCTATTCACAGACATATATATATATGTATAAAGTCCATGGTCTCCTAGAACAGTGACCGTAAGAGCTGCGGGCTGTAAGTGGTTCACCGTTTCTGGAGCACGGGTCGTGTGAGACTGACCAAAATTATCTACATTCTTCACATATTACCTTCAGGTATTGGTGATTGCTGAATGGGATGGGAACGTTTTCTAGCCACATGTCCGACTGAACCTCAAGCCTGCATCCTTTGTCTTTTGGGCATGGTCCAGCTTTTTATTTCAGGAACGTTAAGGAAGACGTGTTGCTGTGTTGTGGAACTGTGTGAAGAAAGGTCAAGGTAGTCCAGTGATGCTATGGTTGTAAGAGATCACGGTCTTAAAGCCATTACTTACCTCGGAGCAAGCTTTTCATATAATATCTTACCTTCCTCAACTTTCTACAGGGTCAGGTTCCAATTACGCTGCTGGTTTAATTAGGAACAGTACCCTGCGTCACAGGGGTGTCGAACCGGCTAGTGGGTAGACTTTCAGGTTTGACCTCCTTTGCTCTAACCCCTACATTATCCGCTGTCCTTCCCCTCTATAACCGTGCACTTGAGCCCGTCTGGGAAAATTATTACCATTACTGTAGATCTTAATAATCATAACAATTCTTGAATCTGGAAGGCAAGAAAAGAAACAAAAGACAGGAACGGGCGATGGAGGAGTAAGAGAGACATAGATGTAAGAGATTATCGTCCTTGCTACTTTGCACGGCCTTCTAGCAACACAAAGGGTCAGCCCTAGTGATCACCGATCAGTGCATATACTTTTAAGTGTTCTCTGACAGCTGTTAACAACTTTGGAAAATAACCCCAAAGTCACGTGCATAAACGCGCGAGTGATTTTACTTCCTTCTCAAACTGACTCAGACCTGATTAACGCTGCAGGTTACTAGCCCCATGGGATCCCTAAAAATATTCTCTTGAAACCTGAGAACAGAATTTATGATTAAGGAAACAATAGTCGGACCAGCTGCTTGCACCAAAGAAGCGCGTGGCTGCACAAACATCCACTTTTATTACCTCGTCTGTCAGTACTCCAAGTTCGTGCTGGGTGCTCTGTATTAAAAAAACATCTATTCCGCAGCTCAACTACATACATGTAGGGTTCACAAATAGGGGTTCAGCTGTGACGTGGGGCTGTCTGTCCAAATGGCTGAACACGTGACTGCCACAAGGACTTCCAAGTTTTTCTGTCCGCATCACAGGTGTCATGGACACTTGTTAGTACGAGCGTACGTAGGAACTGTGTCCTTGTCATCGTAGTTAGGTAACGTGTGCAACGACACGGGTATGGGAGGGAGACGAAAGTTAGATGCAGAAGACACTGCCGGACACCATCAAGACAACTGTGACCAGCTGTTAGCTACAGACTATTGTGTGTGTGCGTGTGTGCGCGCGCTTGCATGCATGCATACCCATGGTCATTAGCAAAATTTTTTTAAGAGTACAAAAAATGACGACTAGACCTGCGCCCTTCACGGTTGAAATGGTTTTGGGGACAGGTATCCAGTGTTCCACAAACAGCGTCTAGAGTGACAAGAACAGTTGCTTGGCATACTTCGTATTTATAGCAACTTGCACTGTTCAGACGTTAGGCCACAATTACGTATCTTAAACCGCAGACTATCACATTAACTAGTGCCAAAGTCCTCACATACACACCCCCCCCCTCTCTCTCTCTCGCCTTTTCCTTTGGTACGTGTGGTTTGTTACCTATTAAAAAAAATTCATTTTCTAAATCTCGACAGACCACACCTGCAGAACTCGTTTTGACTTCACGAAAAGTTTTTACAGAAGGGTTTTCTCAGTAAAGAGTTAATTTTTTTTAGCCAGCTACTCCCCCTTCAATACTGAGGAAAATAAAACAATTGGTTTTTTTTACTGTATTCTTCACATGAACTAACAGACTAATATATATTCGTTGTATGTGATACGAAAATGAAGACACCTGTCAGCTGACGACAGTCACGACATCACCCGAGCGTGATCTCTCTTAAAAGCGATCCGTATTTCCACAAAGAAGAAAGGTCGCAGGTGGAAGGTCAAGTCTTTGGTGACGAGCAGGGTATACGTGCTGATCTTCAACCATGTAGTCAGCAGGAAGATAGGGTACACGAGACCTGCTTTCATAGGATACGCACGTTTCCGAACGATGCACACCTTTTGCACACATGGCTGCACCAGTCAACCAAAATCGAGGCCTTTGGGATTTCTGCGCCACACCTCGGTGGACTATAGCAGAGTGAGAATACCATTATTCTTACTGTCATAGAGCTGAAGTCTGAGTTAAACATGAAATTGAGCTCAAAGCTGCTCGCAAGCTTACAAAACATACAACCGACCTGTTGTCACATTTGATTCCTTTAGTTTTGGAAAAGCACGAATGGGTCAGATTAAATTCGAACTTGCATCTGATCCTCGCTCCCTTCTGTTCTTAGGATCAACCTATAGGTTCTGATGAGGGCTGTACGTTGGCGAAGTACATGAAGCTTCTTAAAGGTGTGACCATGGCTGTGACGGCGGTGAGAAGGCTGTGTGACGTCAGCGAGGGACAGGAAGTGTCGGTCATTGTGAGGATTTGAACTCAAGTGATCGATGGATTAATGATATATATTAGTGATAACAATCACGATGGCTGTGAGTAATGTCCAACCATATCATTCATTCAGCTCTCGCTGGGTCGAGTTGACGTCATCGGAGGACGAGACTTCGCTGAAGCCAACGAAAGAGTCCCGTGTAATTTCTCTTATTTAACACAACATCCTATAAAACATTCAGTTTATTCCACATGAACAGACACGAAAAAAGATGAGATTCAAACTGATCCTGCTCTTTACTAGATTCTATGCAGTTTTATTTGGCCTTTATAATCCCTCAAGAGACAAATTTGTTACAAATTTACAGCCATCGGTTAATTATTTAAAGGTAGACGAATCCTTGCTTTCACATCCCTACTTGCAATCGTACCCCTATAACATCACGTACGAAGAGAAAAAATTGTAAAAGATCAAGAAAGGCAAGATTTATTTAAAATATAAAAGTTAATTTATATTATCATTATGCTATTTTATTAAGGTCGGAAATGCTTGGCAAAATGTTTTTACGGTTATACTCAACTATTCAGCTGAAATATCTGAGCAAAGATACATCTCCATTCCCGACAAAGCGAAGTTCACTATTCCAAACATTCACAGCAGCAGCTTTCAGGTTTATTTCGCGTTTACCTGAACTCATATGTACCATTGAATAACACATGTGTAGAATTGATTTCATCTCACTATCAAAGTGCTGTGCGAGCGTTCCTTTGACTGAACAGGGATTTGGTCACGTGACTACCCGACGTTCCTTTTAAGTACAACCGCAGCACTTCAGACACAGCGGCGTCTTCGCTCGGAGGACACACATCACCACCACCATGAACATTCTGTCCTCTTCGTTGTGCATCTTTGCGACTCTTCTTTTGTTTGGGGTTGAAGGTATGGTCCTACTATTTTTTAAAACTTATTTTTTTTTTTTTTTTTTTTTTTTTTTTTTGTTTTGTTTTTTTTTTTAAACTGATCCCGATTGAAAGACTTTTATATTGCAAAAGCTGGTGGCTTGGAGAGAAAAAAAATTACTTTGAATTTTATATCGAATGAAAAAATGACCATCTCTAAACCAGTTAAAATATATTCATTTCTGTATAGTCTCTGGTTTCTCTATCATCCAGAAAAAAACATTGCTTTTCTCGAGTAATTACTAAACTGTCAGTTTCAAGCAAAATTCGAAAGTTTTTCACCAATGCTGAAAAATAAACGATATTTCAGAAACTTTTCTCACACAGCAATATTAGAAAATTGAAAATATTTATTTCCAAAAAGACTTCAAGTTTGACTGAGAAGTAGTTTTTCTCAAAGATTAAGTGCGCTTCGTTGATTTATCGGATATAGCTTATCGTCTATGAAGGAGAATCTCTGACGATCCAATAACCACTTAGCGTGATTTTTTTTATTTTGCGAAAAAAAAAAAAATTTTTTTAAGGCGTAAAGCAATGAGATTGAAGGTAATAAATTGTTTTAATAAATCTGCCTCCTTATGCGCCAGTATTTTCCTAACTTTAACCACTAGAGGCAGCAGGAATGTTTGCCTGCACAAGAAAGCATGGTGAAAGTTAAAAAAAAATCGCTCTCCCTTCGCTGAACGAGGTGAATAGAAAATATTTTTGTAGCCGAAAGAGCAAAGCACCTTTCTTGCTTCACTGAGGAAGAAACGCTAGCGAATGGTGGCAAATGGATCGTCAGAGGGCAAAGGTAAGGAGAAGACCCAGGTATGCTGTGACAAAGAAGGCAAGCCGAAGCAGATAATAATATATTCAGGGGCAAAACAAGAGGTTAACTGCTGGGTGGCGCTGTGTCTCTCATCTCATTCTCAACGAAAGGACTGCAAAGATCTCAAAGGGTAAAACGATGGCCTCACACTATGGACATCTTTACTTGGGAAGAAGCCCGTGGCTGTCACAAAGGGAAGTAAAGTTTGACCAAGGGGCAGATGCAAAACACTTTATAAATTTTAAACACTATTAGCCGTTAAGTATATTTAGATAATCAGTTTTATAGAAACAGAGTTCCAACACAATTCAAACATTTTTTTTTAAAACTAAGATTGTTTGAAATAAAATAAAACTGATTAAACCAGATTTTCGTTTCTGTCAGTACATTTTTGTTCAGTGCAATTGTCCAACGCATCTGAATGGCAAGTAGCGATTTTTGAAGAACTTTTCTAACTTTGATTCTTTACAAGTTATAGAAGCATGTTTGACATCTAGCCCCTGCAGATGTTTTAACTATGTGGAAGGTTATAGAACAATGCACGCGCACGCTCCACTGGTTACAACTAAAAGATATTGAACATGTCGGAGTGCGTGCAATGATCTTGGTGGTACAGGCTTTGAACGAGCGTTAAACACGAATAGATGTCAGTAGGGCAATGCTTTTTTGTGGTGTCCCAGCAAGGGCCGTCAAGGGGGCCCGGGGTAGGCGACCTCTCCCGGTCCCATGATGGGGAAATGAAAAGAGACGGTAAAGGATCAAATTTGTAGTATACCATAGGAAAAAATCCCCAGAATGAGGAATATTCTGTCAACTTTTCCCTAAAAAGAAAAAAGAAGGAAAAATTCCACTGATTAAGGCCAGGCCCCCTTCGCCGCCGCGGGCCAGAGTACACCAGACCCCCCCTCCACTCCCATCTGACCCAGGCAGAAAGCGTGCATTTCACCCTTCCATATCCACCCAAATAAATATTTATTGCGTTCTGGAGTAAGCAAACACATGCACGTAGGGGCACCGGAAAATCAAAGACTTTCAATGTCAAAAGGTTTGTAAACAAGTCCAAAAAAACTTTTTCTTCTTTATCTTTCACTTTCTTTTCCTCCTTCTCTCTCTCTTGACATTGGTACCTTTTCTCTGTTGTGTGGATCGGGAGGGGGGTGGGGGAAGAGGGCATGTACAGCTTTGTATTTCTACTTTCCATTCGTCAGTATCGTTACACAGGTAGGTTGTACTAGTGCTAGACTTCCTGTTTAGTAGCGTAATGCAAAATGGCTGGTGTTGATACTTTTGACGACGACGATGAATTTCTTTTTCAAAGAGAGCTCAGGGTCTTCATTAAAGAGTTCAGACTCCAGTTCGAATACACTCTGTTTCTCTGTATAAGCACGAACTTGTATAGCTGGACTGCTGACAGACGATATTTTTTTTTTCAGTTCACTACTAAAACGAGGCAGGAGTGTACAAAGCTTCCTGTTTATCACATTCATTGTTTAGGCTCGCCGAGACTAGCAGGGGAGAATTTCGCAAGAGGCTCAGCGTTGGTCTCGGCAGACAGACACCAGTCCACCTATCCACGTTCGTGGTATAAGTACATGTGTGCGGACACTTGGCATTGAACCGAGAAATTTTTATAAAGTTCCTCTGCCAAAGGTTCAAGCGTTCTTCATAATTGAAGGTCGTATCATCACGAGTGAGTCACGTGGCCTGTTCATAGCGTGTCTGGGGCCAACAGCTGCCTGTTCAGAGACGATCGAGTTTCCATAGTCTCTGCTCAGTTTCAGTCGGCAGCAAAGCTTTCCTCTTATAGCTGATAACCCTCGGGGACCAGCCCTTTATGTTGTCACCCTAAACGTGCTGCGAAGAAATTCAAAAGCATGAAATATGAAAGGAAGGTGGGTTCAGTCTACATAGCAAATGGTTGAGGCAGACGTCACCTGCTCCCTAAAGAAGAGAGAGAGAGAGGGGTGGGAGGGGAAGACACTTGCTTTGTGAGAGAAGGCCCTGACATGGGAAGGAAACCCGACCATTTATATGTATACAGCGTGTAAAGAGACCCTGAAGGTTCTTCACTACCTTACGAATGCGGAAGATATCATAAGCTTTGTTCCGGATCTCCTGTCCATACATAAAACAACCCTTACAAGTCTTTCCGCTTGTGTATTTACGAATTTTCCAGAGGGAACGTAAGCAGTTAGCTTAAAGCTGGTTAAAGATTTATTTCACATTTCTTTTAAGGGACCCATATGAATGTTACGAAGTATTCTTCCTATTTTATTGCTGTCACGTGACTAGGGAAACGTATCCCTATATCAAACAGCTGATTAAAAAAAATCTTTCACAGTATTAAAAGCGTCTGGTTGCTGTGTATCCACGTTTTGGATGTGTGTTGTGTACAATGTTCCAGATGTTACTTCACACGGGTGCGGCGATATTCATTCGCAGCTCTGTCTGACGACCATCCGAACGAACTTGGCTCAGGAAACCCGTTTCTGGTATAACGTCAACTATACCCTCACCTGTCCGAACGGCAGCAATACAGGCCCATGGGAGTGCATCAACAGGGACCCGTTACACACGTCCCTTATAACGAGGATGCGCAACTCCTCCTCCAACGACACGTCGATGATCAGCAAGATTCTCAACGTCACGTGGTACGTGGAGTCAGGTGAGTGGTCAATGTAGTGGCAAGGGGAGTGGATTTGTGCGTGTGTGTGTGTGTGTGAGTGAGATGTGATATAATATCTTTGCGATTGTATGTATGTTAAAATGTGCGAGAAGGACTCATGTGAGGAGAAGGAAAAGATAGATACTACAGGAAAGGAAGATAATAACACTTATGCCCCTTGCCTCCTTGGCAGCCAGTAGCAAAGACACGAGGTCATCATGAATACATAAGGTCATCTTTACAAAACGTTTTTTTTTTTTTATTATTTCAGTGGACGACATTAACACTGATTATTCTCTATCGCCAGGGGCTTATGAAGCCTGTTTCAACACATACACACCAGGACTGGTGAACTGGACCATCGACCCCGCACATCCTACCCACCAGCCTCTTTGGTCTTTGCTCGAAATGCCGTCGATCACGTGGGATGCTGACCCTGAAAAGAATTACACGCTGATCTTTTGGGACTCTGGCGCCCTGATGCTGCGTGGACTTTACATCAATATCAGGGGTGCAGACTTAACGACAGGACAGGTTTGCTTCTTGATTTGTTCTTTGGGATATTTTTAACACCATTCTGGCCAAATTGAATCTTAAAACAAAGAACCACACACACACACGCGCGCACACAAAACAGAAAATTATTTAGTAGTATATTCGTTCTTAAAGTCGGCTGTTTATATTTACTAGTCGAAGCAAACATGAGTAAAGATGCACAACATTATCTGTGACAGACTGTATACAGCTACCGAGGTTCTGACAACCCGAGCCCCACATTACTACAGCCTAACTTGATCGCCTTCTTCAATCAGACCGTGAACTTGCCTCTCGACGTAGCTATGC
Source organism: Pomacea maculata (assembly GCA_004794325.1). NCBI lineage: Eukaryota > Metazoa > Mollusca > Gastropoda > Architaenioglossa > Ampullariidae > Pomacea > Pomacea maculata. The sequence goes on from SRHC01001281.1 coordinate 843,695, forward strand.
GAGAAGTGGATTACTACTTTAAGAACCAGCTCGGGAACTTGAACAGACTTCTGACGAATTTTGGGCTGGAAGGTACAGTCCTTTGTTACTGTTATTGTGTCCTTCCTCAAGCAGACACGAACGAGCTTTTGGCAGGACGAACAAATGAAACGTAGTTCTCGTGTATAGTATATAATGTAAGAAAACAGAATTAGAAGTTGGTTGTTTGCGTTAACCGCCGTGCTAGCAACTAAGGGTATATTACTGAGAGAGAAAGTAAGGATGTGTTAAAAAGGTTGGAACAGTATTAAAAGCAACTATTTTAAAATGAAGAAATCTGAAAGATGTGTATACTTGTGAAAAAAGGGAGAGGGGTGACCTCTCTTTAAATAATGAAATGCAGACACAGGTCAGCCAATGGATCCATACAAGCAAATGCGATACAAAGATATAATTAATCTTCAGGAAGATGTCTATTAACTATATAGTAACAGAAAAAGAAGCAATAATAATACATTTTAAAAGGTCCATATCTTAAGATAGAATATTATTCATTAATTACTTGTTGAGAATTTCGTCCATTCTCAAGAAGTGAATTGCTTTAAATTATTATATATTGATATATTGATATATTGATTATCTAACATCTTTTCGTAAATATCTTTTACTTGGAATTTAAATTTTTATGACCTTATAATGAGAATGAGTAAATATGTATGGAAATTTTTATTTGAAAAAAGTATGCTTGTTTGTAATAAGCTTTCAGCAATCAGAAAATACGCAATCGTCAAAACAAATGAAATAACAGGATCTGGATTTAATTTTTTCGTGTTTAGGTCCTGTTGGTGTCAGCCTTCTATCAGTTATGGGAGACCCATACTCTGCCGAGCTCATGAGAAAAAGGAGAATAGTCAACTACTGCCCGGTGTATGTTTCTGCAGGTAAACAGTTACCGGTTACTAACCAATCTTTTCAAGGTTGGAATGATTGAAGAAAAGTGCAACTTATCTGATGCTAGAGAATGAAACCCAACTGATGTTTATCACTGAAATTATATAACACTTCATTACTTTGTCGAAACTTCAAAATAAATAACCACCCCACAAGGTAAAACACACTGAAAATAATCAAACAATAAGCGAAACAAGACAAAGAAAGAATGCGCATACAGAAGAAAACAAATGACAGGCAGACATACAAAAATAACAAAGCTTATTTTATTAAACTTCCTTTGTCATCAGTAGATGCCTTGCTCAACTCAGTGAAGAGTATTGTGCATTCTTTTAATAAACAACACAACGATTGCTCTTGTCTGCCCAGGTCGTGTTTACTGTTCCAAGGACTTTCACGGGACCACAAAAAGCAAAACCTATGTTAATACTTTGATACATTCCTCATAATAATTATCAAAAAAGTAATACACATATAAATCGTCATTATGTCGACTAAGGTGAGGTATCAAACTTGATTCCAAGTCCGTGGCTCAACAATTCCTCTCAATGATCGGAGCTCAAAATGTTTTTTTTAATTGCTTTCAAAGTGTTCAAAGGGACCGTTGACATAATTTGTAATGTGAGAATTCTTTTCAATAATTGTAGAGATGCTTGTTGTAAAAACTCAACATTTCCTCCTATAACTTCTAAGTGTTGTCTGTCTGACAGAGTTCAACAAACTGAATCTTAGTTACAGCGTTTCGTCGGTCAAACTCAGTGTGTTGGTTGACATCGTCTACGAATCGCCATCCATGGAGTTGGCCAACTGCTGCAACACGACCAAGATCATCCCGTGAGCATAACTTACCAGTAAACACACCTTTATAGTTTGAGAAGAAGCTTATAGACAGAAAGTAAATACAGATTGTTCTGTTTCCTATTCACAACGACATGTTCTCGCCTGTCTTGCTAGTGTTCATAAGTTCGTTTTCATCAGCAAGCTGGGGTCTATGCAATGACCTGTCCTCCAACTTGCCAACAGCTCGCAGCTGTAATAGCCCTTACTAGAGGAAGTAATCTTAAAGAAAATCCCTACTACCATCATAATTTTATATTACAACTAAAAATAGAACATAGGTATTGTCAGTCGTTTTACATTTATATCATCCTACATACTGCTTTCACCTATTTTTTTTTTAACCAGGGGAGTTAACCAGAATTTTCCCGACGCATAATCACCTCCCTTTTGCATCAGTATGATGCACCACATCAGGGGTGGGGAACCTTTTTTTTAGCAGCCAAAGCTTTTCTGTGTGTTCGTCCTTTGGAAATCGAGGAAAGGATAATATGTAAGCCTAAACTGAGCCCTAAAGTACACAGCAATGTCAGTGATAATTTTTTTTTATTGTATGAACCAAGATGTTCAAAGAACACTACACGTATCAACAACCGAGATCAAACTGGAAGTGGTCTACCCACAGCTTGGGGTGAGGGTCCCATGCGTACATAATTCGTCCTTATAGGCATCGGGCAGCCGACAAGAAGCATATACGAGTCTCTCCTGTTAACTACTAGCTTGTATGTGTCCTGTCTATTCCGTAATAGACATTCTTTGCTTGTCTCTCAAGATTTACGTTATTAATATGATTCACTTATACTTATTATTACTTATAAATTTATGTTGCTATGAAAAAGGCGTACAAATTTACTGAAATCTATTGTTACCCTGGGGGCCAGATCAAATGATTTCGCGGGCCGTATATTGTACTACATGGTGAGTAGATTATTTAGAACATTAGACAGAAATGATTTCCAATGTTTGTGATGGTCTGTGACAGTGCGAAAGTGGTGAGGGCCAACCCAATAGGAAACGGGTACATATCCGCTGTGTACGCACAGATGGAGCCGGAAGTCATTCTGGAGCAACAGAACCTTGGCGACCCTAACTTCTTCTTTGGTGAGGGATTTGTTCTATTTTCCCTTTCATACACCAGCCGTTCCTAATGTTCTTTATACACATTGTCTTCAGGAGATTTTTTTGATAGCTTGTTTAAAAATTAAAGCTACAGTAAGCATTCCTAAATTTTTAGTAGCTTTTAAGTACAAATTGTTTTATGGCGAAATAATGAGGAATGTGCACTTCTTACATAAAAAAGGAAATGACGAAGACGACGATGATGATGGGTTACTGAATGCCTCTGTTTGTATCTCTTTGCAGGTAAACTTTACAGCTTTCTCATGCTTGACATCACTGACGAGCTGACCAACCCTGTCACGAAAAATGTGCGTGTGCAGTGGCAAATCATCAACATTAGGGATGGTACACTGGAGTCAGGCGTTGAGACTGTGCGGTACGTAGCACCCGACCCAATGTCCAAGACGACCAGCCGCACCTTCCTCTTCCTGCTGCTTCGACAAAGCGGATCCATCGACTCCGCCGCTCTGGCGTCCGCTGACAGCAGCGTCACGTGTGACAAGATGAGATATAGGTTTGTGCTAGATGTTAAGTTTGTGTGTGACAGACAGACAGACAGACAGACAGACAGACAGACAGACAGACAGACAGACAGACAGACAGACAGACAGACAGACAGATGAACAACAGCAACACCATAAATTTAATAATAAACAAACAAAATTCCCTTATTATGATACAGTTACTAGCGTTATTTTAGCCGGCCCTGATGAGTTGATCGTAATTCTTACTGTATGGCGAATGACTATGTTACTGTTCCCCACTGATTATTATTTTAAAAATATATTTATAGCTCTCGCGATTCATTTTTCATTTTTTTTAAGAACAGTTTTTTGTCCCAGCATACACATAGTTAAATCATAAGCTGATGATGTCCAACGTCCAAAATCATATACATACTGTCTAAGTAAATGACAAGCTATAGAGAAACTCGTGCAAAAGTTAACTGCTCTTGCATCTATGTTCACAGGTGCAACTTCAATCTGACCAAGTTCATCGTCACCTTGAATCTGGTGATAGAGGGCGCTAGTTGGTTCAGTTCGTCGCTAGACGAGGACTACCAGCTGATGATGGCTAATGACGGGGCCATGACGACATTAGAGTCAGTTTGCGCCGACGTGGCTTGTCCTTCCACTAATACAAACCCGCCGGTTACTACAAACATGCCCGCCAAATGCCCCACTAATTACGGCTCCGACAACCGCCCGTCAGCCGTCATGCTGATGGTTGTTTTCGCCTTCCTTCGTTGGTTAATGTAGGCACGAGAACCATAGAGAGGAAGGTGAGTGAGTGGGTGGGTGAGTGAAGGAGTGAGTGAGAGAAGAACGTAGTGTTCTAAATACCAGATGGATGTCTTCCAATGGCGAATGGTTTGATAATGAATGGACAGCGTATATTCCCAACTCAACCATTGTGACGTCAGCGTTGTTAACATCTTCCAGTTCACGAGGATTTTGGTAGGCGTGTAGCATGAGAACGAAAAGTAAGGGAGGCGGGGGTATACTTATACCAATGTGTTTGGGAAAATCTTGCACTTTACTTTAGCCAATCACTTTGTTCCTTCATTCTTATTTTTCTAATTTTTTTTTAACTGTTGAGTTTTAAAAACGTGTGCTCCATGAGGAATATTCAGTAGAGAGAGAGAGAGTCTGAATGGATATGGAAGAAAGAGATGGACGGACAGGGCAACGGCCTCACCATGTCAGTGAACATCATCATGCCTCCGTTCACGTATTTTGAACGTTTTACGAACTCACGAGAACATATGCTTAAAAAATGTCTAGGGATGAGAAATGACATCACTCGTTGTGTAAAACCCTCAAAGAAATATCTCCCATTAGGAAAAAAAAAATTCTGCTAAAACAAGAAACTTACATTCTCTAATCCTTGTCTAATCAAGATGTCTGTATCAAATGTTTAAGCGTACACAAAGTTTGCAACTTGATACTGTTTTTTTCCCCCCAATCATCCATTGTAGGCAGAAGAGATTTTGTGACAACATAGCAAAACTTTCGGTTACGCTTAAATAAGAAATTCTACACAGCTTAGTTCAGTTCGTTAAACGGCCAATTTAGTAGTTGCTGATATAAGGCTGACAGTATCAGAGGGCGCGAGATGATGTCCTGCAAAATGTTCATCTCTGAAAAATTCGGACTGAGGACCGAGTTCTTAGCATCAAGATGCAACAAGCAAAGGACGTTCATTGATGACCTAGACCTCTCCAAGTACTGATCGGTCAGATATGTGCCATAAATGTGGCCTTCCATCTTGTCTATAGTATTTGTAAATTATCCTGTAATTGTGTAAATTTCTTTTGCGCTTTATTTAAAAACTTTTTAAGATAGAGACAATCAGATGGCCACACACACGCACGTACTTTAACACATTATAGATTTTGTTTTTAGAATTTAAACAGAAGAGAGAAAGTAAGATAATGAGAATGATTATCATCATTATAAAAAACACTTTTCACAAAAAACTAAAAACTATTACCATCCAGTCCATTGAGAAAATGATTTCCATTTTGTATGGGGTTGAGGTTTAGGATGGAGAATATGCTGTTTAAGAAGCAGAATCCCCAGGGTTACATTACCGGAGGAGAAAGTTTTATGATAGCAGTACACGTAGGTACATGACATACTATTAATCAATGTAATACTGCCATATATTATCTAAATGAAAAATAGATTTCTACCATGCTAATTATAATATCTCATCGATATGTACACATGCAAATGTATCTATTATATGATGTGTGTATATATATATATTTTAGTCATATAAAGACACCTTCAACCCTTACATACTCAAACGCATTTTGCAATCATAAATAATATAAATTTTGAAAAAAAAGATTTATTTAAGAACGAAAAGCGCAAATTTGAGATCTTGTCATTTTGAGGTGGTTACCATGAAATATTAAAAAAGTAAAGGGAAAAGTTTCGCATGAGGATTATTTGGCATTAATAGCCATGTCTCACAATCTGTACATGGTTTTATTTCCTGCGACATTGTCAACATGATTTTAAAAATAACATAAATAAATGGTTCTCGATTGATTAAGCCCATTTCCTTCTTCAGTCAGTTTATATTAATGTAGAATCATTTTTAGGCGTTCGAGATCATCATCAGAATGAATAAATAAGAAAATAAAGTTTTGTTCAATGCTGCAATGAACACACATGTGCATTTTTTTTATTACCAAATAAAAAGAATACATATCCTTTTGTTTTATCAATTTCAGTTTTCTTTTGTCTTTTTGCTGCGCTTTGGCATGTACTTATGTTCTTCTTTACAGCTGTCCGTCGGCATATAATGAGTGTGTGTGTGTGTGAAAGAGAGAGGGAGAATCTGTCATCTTTTTCTTTTTGGACTCGTTTTTAAAGAGATAGGTACTTTACCCATGAGTAAAATTACTTTAACTAAGGGAATTGACAGGCCTACACCGACAGGACAACTCCCGACTCACGAACTACAAAGCCCGTAAAGATACCTAACAGATCGTCACAGCAGAAATTCCTGCAAAAGGATGCTGGGTTAGTAGTTTAGGAGGAAACATTACAACTATTGCAACCAATTTTTTAAAATAATAATAAAAAAAAACACTGTAAAAGCAAGATGCTGTGAAAAGGGAAATCTATTCATTTCGACGAAAGGATTTTCCTAGAGCATAAGAAGGCAAAATAATTATTTTGTTTTAAAGGAATACTAAATAGGTGTGCTTGCCTTCAGGTCTGTACGTATTATTGAAGACGATATGATACTTATAATAAGAAGTCTTAAGAACTAAACCTACAAATAAAGCTACTACCTTTAGTCTTAAAAATGTTATTTAAACCAAATTTCATGACATGGAATAGGTGCACAGCTATGTTCACAAAATGCTGTGTTATTTCCCGACATTCCCTGAATCTTTTTAATACCAAAACGTGACTTCACAAAGTCGGAAGGAAACCTGAGCCTCGTATTGACGAAGGTCTCTCATACCATGCACCCGCCTGTAAACACGGACCAATATGATTCGTGGTGTAAGCACACTTGTCCTCAGCTCGGCTTACATCTGGGCCAAATACATTTCTATTGGCACTGTTAAGAATAGTCGGGGATCTGGAATGATATTCTAATTAGACGTGTCTGTGTACAAACGTGACGTCATGAGTTCAAGCTCTTTCTGTGCATGATGTCGTATGCGTGTATCTTGAGAATAGAAAATTGTATCTTCCACTAAGCTTTATCTAGTCATTAGATAAATTAATTGCACCTCACGAGACCTGTTAAGCGGTCACATAGCATGTTTCACAAACACCTGGCTCCAGGAAGCCGCTCATTTCCCGATTCATCTACCCTCCCTCCCCCACTTCACTCCCGTTCGTGTTGGCCCCGGATTTTGTAAAGTTTGGTAGCGTTCACTATGTCTGGTGACCATTCATGCATTGATTATAACAGCTTTCAGGAAGAGGTGAAGCAACTGCGTTGAGAGCATTCAGAGCAACGATTATATTTAATAGCAGATACAAAAATTTAAAAGCAGCTTGCATAAAGATAAGCACACGACCGTTGTTCTCTCTAACCCAGCCCCTGCTAATCCGCTGTTCTTGTGATTTACTCCTTGTTTATCGTGCGCATTGTTAGTAAGACGTGACGTCTAAAGCCAGCCCAGAAGAGTAGAGTGTAGGGAAAGACTTGATAGTAAGGTCGAATATATCACTGTGCAGAGCACAGCTAGCTGATAGTCGGGAGATAATCGCACTCTTAGACTTAGGTAACTGAATGGATAATTATATGTAGGGCCAAAGGTCGCCGTCATATCGACTGTCAAAGTTAACTCCCGTGTCTGATTTACAGACCTACGTCATGGACGCATTCATGCGTCGGAAAAAGCAAAATTGGACCGTGGAATTATTATATGAAGTCCTTGTAAGGGTTGAAAGTCCGTGCACCTGACCACAGGTGTGCTGGGTGTATCACAAAGCCCTGGGAACCAGTCATCTCGTGTGCTGCACGCGAACCAGAATGCTAGGAATTCATAGTGCCGTTACACAACGCCCACTTTTTGAAATCTATACGTGACGTTTTATTTTCGTCCATGAAAATCCATGTTTGCTTAATAAGTGAGATTTAGGAGACATAAGATAAGAACATCATTTTTCGCGCGTAGACAAGGTTTTAATGTATGTAAGTTGTAATTAACCTCTTCCGAGGTACTTAAATTCCAATCTCTAAAAACGCCGATCGAGATGGTCGCAGAAGCAATAATTTAACTTTTTAAAAAGCGTAATTAATACTTTGTAGGCGTTGAGTCGTGCAACAAAACCCCTTCTAAATTTAGTTTCAGTTTGACTTCCAAGCCATTAGATAGCTGAACGTAAAAAGGGTGAACTGGCAGATTGTGTAATAGATAAATCCTACACGAACCAGTCCACAATTTGTTTGTAATGATGTGTGCGCATACCCACGCACGTGACTTCCGCTACATGCACGCACGTGACTACATGGCGTCTACGTGCCTAGAGTGCCCGAGATTGTCGTCTGCTAAGCACCGAAAGGGAGATAACAACGTTGGCGCCATCATCTGTGTGATTTAATTCACGTTTCGATTTCAAGCATGTCCGCAGACGTACGGGTAAGCATATGTCGGCCAGAGAACCAAACAAAACTTACCTATCTAATCGTACAACCAGTCGGGTTCATTCTTTTAATAAATTTAATTGAAAAACTTTCTATGTTAGTAGTATTTGAAGTACCGTGCGAGGGCATGCTCTGTCATTGATGACGAACAGCCGGCACGCTTACAATGTCAACGACACGTAATAATATTGGGCCATGTGATGCAAACCAAGAGAGCAGAATGTTAAGACGAAAATGGAATCGTTAATGAATTATTTTTGTATTTATCTCTTTGGCTATATTTCTGAATAAAAGTATTTTCCCGGTGAGACATTTGTTGTGTAACTTGCATTTTCGGTGACAGGCGTGTAGGGCCTACAGCTGTGATGACGAACTAGAGAGGATTATTATTATTGGAAACTATTAAAAGTGTGTGCTGTTTGAATTATTATGATATTCTATGCACTTGCCTGCACTATTTCCATCTTATGCACAGGTGGAGAAGCAAAGACAGAACCAGTAAGCCTATTTCTGTTCAAAATGTCTCTTCATTTTGCAAAAAGTTCTTAAAACAATAATAATAAGGTATTAATTATTGTTAATTTCCAGTCATTGGGAAAATCTGGGCATTCATTTACAAACTGGGCCACCACTTACTCATGTGAACCTGAACTGTACTTCGAACCTGAAACTACTGAAGAGATAAAGCAGGTATTTCTAAATCTGACAGCTCACATTTTGTATTCAGTAACATTTTGAAGTTTTAAATAATTCAGTCACTAGATAAAATCAGAGTTTAATGCTGTGAAAAAAGACATTTAAAAAAAAGTTTCGTTCATACTACAGCTGAGATCGAGTTGCAAAAATAAAATGGTTTTATGCAAAAACCAGCAGCTAAAGCAATACCATAGCAGCTGGCCCAGTAATGCTACAACTAAGAATTTCAAATTGCATCATAATGAAGATTTGATAAGAAGCAAACTGTGTCAAAAAAGTCAAGGACCATATTTAAAGTGGATGATTGGCAGATACATTTTCCATGTTAAATTCTAGATTAAGGCTGTAGTGAATGAGCTTGCAATTTCATTATCAACATGAAGAGTAAGAGCAAATATTGCTGACTCTTGAGCTTATGGAGGCACAAAATCTAAAGTTGTGGGGTCTGTTGTGTGTTTGGTGCATTGGCTTTTATCCAGAGGTAGTGGAGGTTAATGATTTTTGACAAAGAGTAAAAAAATTAAATAACAACATAAACAAAACATGATAGGTAGATTGTTAACATTAAGAATTTTGGTGCAGTCCATCCTCAACTTGCCGTGGTTCCAGGTGTTAGCTTGGGACATGACATGTAGCTAAGCATTGATTTTGGCAGACTGCCAGCTGTCCACTTTAATGGTCCTTATTAAAAATGTTTCAGGATGTAAAAGATTTTTTATAACAGAACAATGTGAAGAAGGAATGTTGGTGTGTGTTTTTGATCACACTTTAAAACAGGTTTCTTTGTAATACTTTTGCAAAAACTTTGTTTTGAAAAAAGGTACTGTCATTTGCACAAGAAAAAGGCAAGAAGGTAAAAGTTGTTGGAAATGGTCATTCTCCTTCAGACCTAGCATGCACGACAGACTACATGATATCACTTAAGCACTACAACCAAGTACTAAAGGTGAGAAGAACCAAGGTCCAATGTATTATTAAGACAATGGTTGAAGTTTGGACTATATCAAAATGTGCTGTGTCACTGATGGGAAAGTGTAAGATACAAGACAGGCTGCATTGCATTGTCTCTCTTTTCGAAGTTTATGAATAGAGAAAATGTGATACCCATATCATACTGAGAGGTTTCTTTTAGGGGCACAGACTTTTTGCATAGTTCCAGACATTGGCTATAATCCTGCTTCATACATTAGGCCTTTGGTGTTTAAGACTTTAAGTTGTGCTTATTCTTTAAGTGCTTAAGGCGGGTAGGTAGGAAAATTATGTATGCACATGGAATTAGAAACAACTCACAGGCTCAGAGGTCACTACTTGTAATATTTCCTCAAACTGAAGAAAGGTTTGTCATTTTTTTTTCTCATTCAAAAACACTGTAAATTATTTAAAATTAATAATTACATGATAGCTGATTGTGTATTTCTTCTTGCAGGTTGATGGTGTGAAGCTTCAGGTGACTGTCCAAGGTGGCTGCTTGATTAAGGATCTAAATCTTAAAGTCTTACCTGCTCATAATATGGCCTTAAGTGTGTGAGTTTGAAAGTGTGAAACATTTTATGAGCAGTTTCTTCTTATTCTTTTAAAGTCTAAGAATGATAGAAATAGTGAAATACTGACTAGGCATAGTTCAAGCAGTTTCCTTGTAACACAATTGTTCTTTTCACACTATTCTTTGGGCTTAAGATGACAGTCCTTGCCTATCTTTCAACCTTTCTGACATATTTCCCTTTAAAAAAATGTGTCATTTATTTTTGATGCCTCCTTTTCATATTTCTCTTTGCAATGTAGTGAAGTGTTACATTAGTTTCATCGTTGATGCTGATGTTTAAGATGTGGTAAAAGATGTTTATTTGATGGCTGATGATTCACTGTTTTGGTTTTTAGATTAGGGACAGTCTCAGAGTTAACTGTTGCTGGAGTTATCTCAACCGGAACACATGGCACAGGAGCTAATTATAGCATAATTTCTTCTTATGTGAGTTTTTACATCAAAGACATCTCGGGCAGATTTGTCTTTGTTCTCAATAAAATATGATCATTCCAGTCTTTGCTAGAAGATTTTTTACAAATGTTTTTAGATTAAGGTTTGTGAATATTTTTTATTGCAGTTTTGATAAATTTATAAATCAGGACCTCCTACTTCAGGCCAACATGTGAGATTTCAGAACTAAGACAATTGATATTTCAAAACAACCATATGTTACACTGCGCATACTTGCAACCTCTGTTTGCACCCATGCATACTCCGAGATCACACGGAGCAGTCTGGTGGCGCAACGGTTAGCGCCTGTCACCAATACAGTGAAGGTTGGCTGCCCTGAGTTCATTTCTGGTCTCGGGCACGCTGATCTTTCTCTGCACGTGACATCTGTTTACAGGGCTGGCTGCTTGCCGTAACATAGCCTTAGTTGCTGACACGGCGTAAAACACCAATTCCCCCCCCCCCCTCCGAGATCACACTTGTGTATGTCTGATATGCATGCACATGTACACACAGGTATACATGTGCAGATCAAGGTCTAGAGTTAATGAAGGGTTGGTGAAGACAGAAAGGGCTGTTAGGCAACAAAAATATATTTTTTTTTAACAACAGGTGGTAGATATGGACCTCATGAAAGCATCTGGAGAAATCATACACATATCTAAGGAAGAGAATTCTGAACTGCTGCCTGCTGCAGTGTTAAGCCTCGGCAGTCTTGGAATTATCCTCAGCGTTACTCTCCAGTGTGAACCTATGTTTAAACTTCGTCAGACACAATACCCTGCTGAACTGCAAGATGTAAGCTTGTTACTCTTTCACTGTAGATCTTTCCTTTTTCTTTTGGTTTTGACTTTTCAAGAATCTTGAAATTTTTTAAAAAGAAGTATTGCAATGAAAAATTTAAATATCTGGGGCTATTGCATGTCATAATAATGATTTTCGTTTACTACATCATCTATCATATCACATATTTATGACTGGCATAAAAAAAAATTTTCATGAGAAAAGTGTTCATGTAACAGCAGGTCAAGCTATTGGCCAGTCATCGTACATCATTTGGTCACTGGCTATTAAGGCAATGAGAGTCAGAATTATGTAGTAAATACCCCATTGTATTCATATATGATCCATGCTGGTTAGTTTCAACAGTAATAAATCTACATATCTTGTTTTCTCTTTATGCAGATTTTGAATGGCACTGGTTGGCTTGTTCTGCTTTATAATCATGAATATGTATGAGTAGGTCTTGTATTATTGCTGGAGAATAGATATTTTACAAAAGAGTTAATTGGTACAGATGTGGATGTTTGGGGTTCTGTATAAAATGAAAAGTTTTGTTAGGAAGTTTTTTACGGTTCAAGTGTGGCTGGTTTTATCATTCACACTTAAACTTAATGGTTAATGGTTTATTGTATTTAATTATTGGGTATGTCCTTATTCTCAGGTTTTGGAAAATTTGAACACATATGTAACCTCAAGTGATCACTTTCGCTTCTTCTGGTTTCCTTACACTGAAAAAGTCATTTGCTATCACGCTAGTCGGACAGAAGAGGTTTGTAATCTCTTGTTTCTATGTTAAGTTTATATTCATTTGTTCTTTAATAATAAGAGTCCTTTTAATTGCCACACATTACTTGATCTTTTTTTATTGGTTTGTTCAATGATCGCTCTGGTGTAACAAAGCCTGTCAAACTCTACTTTGTAAAAGACATGTTTTACCACTTCACCTTCAGACTAAACATTGCATGCCCCATCTCTGATATAGTTGTTCATGATATTGAAGCATCAAGCTACATCCTTTTTTTTTTCTAGTACAGTCATAAAACAGCGCATCTTTGTTACCATTCTCCACCTTTTATGGGTTTTGCTACTGCATCCACCAATACAGTGAAGGCTGGCTGCCCATAGTTCATTTCTCGTCTCGGACACGCTGTTCTTTCTGCACGTGGCATCTGTTTACAGGGCTGGCTGCTTGCCGTAATATAGCCTTAGTTGCTGGCACGGCGTAAAACACCAATCCTCCCCCCTCCCTTTGCTACTGCATCATATCTTTACTAGTAATGTACTAATATGACTAAAGGTCATAACTCCCAGCCTCAGAGAGAGCTGATGTTAATTTTGAAATTGATTTTAATGTATTAGGAAATCAGCGTGAAAGAAAGTTGGTTCTGGGATAGTTTTATTGGATTTCATCTCCTGCAGTTCCTGCTTTGGATGAGGTAATATTAATGGAGTATATGATGTTTTCTGGTGTTTAACTTCTGGTTACAATACTGAATTTATAAATAGCTTCAGATTGACATTGCACAGTGCATAACAATATTTGTACTGGCGATAAACGTTAAACTGGTTAATAGTCACAAAGATGTGAACTCTTAACTCAAACAGGTTTATGCATACATCTTAAAATGATTTATCAAATGTCTTTAAAAAATTAAATCAAATTAATGCTCCTTCACTTTTATTTGTTCCAGCACATTTATTCCAGGACTTGTTCCATTCATCAATAATCTATATTACAGACTCATTTATGCCCATCGTAAAGAACTTATAAATGTGAGCCACAAAGTTTTCAATTTCAACTGCCTGTTCAGGCAGTATGTGATGGAATGGGCGATTCCAAGGTATTGAATACATTATATTTATGTGTTTACTTGTTGTATAACTTGCTGTGAAATTAATTTTTGTATCATTGCCTTTTCAGTTGACCAGCATTTTTTTGAATCTACATATTTTTAAAATAAAAAACTAGAAAATGGCCAGCATTATGAAGAATATGAAATATTATATGATAAAACATATGAATCAAAGAATCAGACCAGTGGGCAAATATTTACAAAGATGGATGCAGACATTCATACATTAAAACATACTTGCATTTATAATGTACCCATTATGGTATATCTCCTAACCATTCATCCATTCAGTATGTAATTTTTCAATAAATTTTATATTAATTTAACTTCTGTCTCATCTAAGCTGCACTTACTGTTCAGAAGACAGTTTTCATCATTTCCAGTCAGCATTGTGTTTGAAAGTATTTGTATGTGTAACCAAGGAAAATATATGCATACAGTTGTACTTAATGTATTGGTCCTGCATGTTGTACTTGTACATGTAATTAATATAATATGTGAAAGTACATGCAGATGTTTGTACACAGTTTTATATGTGGGAAATTGGTAATATTTATGCATCCACTGCTTCTTACATGTTATTTATCTCTGAATCAGGGACAAGGTGGGTGTTGTTTTGACAGACCTAAATAGATGGATCAGAGAAAGCAGATTTCCTGCCCATTTTCCTGTCGAGGTGCGCTTTGTGAAAGGAGATGACATTTTTCTCAGCCCTTCCTATGGCCAAGACACATGCTACATAAACATAGTCATGTACAGGTGAAAGTTGCTTTTGAGCTCTTTGTTTTTTTATGCTGAAGTGTCCTGCTGAGAAGACCACAGGGGTAGACATGTAGTACCTTTGCTAAATGTAAACTGTAAGTGATTTACTGTCCAGGATAAAACATGTGAAATGTGATGTAGTGTCTAGGATAAAGCACCTAGAACTGTAATTGATTTACTGTGTAGGATGTAGAAGGCAGAGCTCAGTGCACTCCTATCACTGCCTGGCACCTTTGATAAATTGTTCTGATCATTATTGGGTGGGGCACCCACACAAGCCTCAAACCAGCAATCTTCTGCTCTACAATTAAGCGCAATAACCAGAAGTCTATGAAGCGGTCGAAAATAGTATGCAAAATCCTTCTACAATCATATCTTTTATTTATTATTCAATCACAGACCTTATAACAATCTGGTGCCACATTCTGAATACTGGGATGCATTTGAGAAAATAGTTGCTTCAGTTGGTGGCAGGCCTCACTGGGCAAAAGTAAGTTCTGTCAATTGTTTTTTGAAAAGATTATTTTTGATATTAAATTCTCATAGAATTTTGACATTATCTTTGAATGTTGTCAGCTTAATAATTTACATTTCAAGATGTAAATTAACAGAATTTTATGGTTATAATTTAATGCCAAAATGTGTAGATATATATACATAAAAGAGAGGAAAAAAAGGGGGATTGATAGATTGGATTTTTAGGTCAGCCAGATGTGATAAGTTGATTAGCACTAAATGTCTGTTACAGGATCACACTTATGGAAACAAAGAGTTTGAGTCTCTCTATCCTAAGTGGGTAGACTTTTGCCATATTCGAGAAAACTTAGATCCCAATGGAATGTTTCTCAATGCCAACTTGGAACGAGTCTTTGGAAAGGGTATTGCTTCAGTTAATTTACTTAATAAGAACTAAGCAAAGTGTTTCTTTATTCTTTTTTTATGTTCCATTTAATAATGGTACATTTTTGTTATCTTTGAAAATGGAATATAGCACCAAAAAAAAAAGAGAGACAACTTGCACTGAGGGAAAAAGCCTCATATAACATGCAGTTAGTATGTTATGGAACTGATGTTTCTGACCAAAAAGATCTGTGCATTTTTTGGTTGTTTTTCCAGAATAGATCGGTCCTCCATTGATGCGATGTGAGTTTACAATCCAGTAATAAGTAATTTGTTACTGATAAACCATCAGAAAAATGCCTTAAATCCTGTTTTGGTTGTGCTTATTTTTCTCCTCCTTTTTTTTTTTTTTTTTTTTTAAATGAAAGCTTGAGTCAACAGTCATTATGAAGTTGATTTGTTTTATGCCTTTTCCTTTTCAACGATTTTACATCTTTTGTAAATAAAATCATGTTTAAAGCAAAAAAGAGGTTAGAAGAAATATTGAGGTCTCCAGGTGTTATGCATTATATATACACATGCGTACCTAAAATCTCTACAGTAAAGTTGTTTTACTGAAATTACATAATGATAAACAAGATATAAAATGGACAGAATTTTTGTATTTTCTGGATCATTTTTATCCATTTACTTTATTCCATGTTTTTCAAATATTATCTGGATCATTTTTATCCATTTACTTTATTCCATGTCATTCAAATTATTCTTTACAATATTGTTAATCAAATAGTAATGAGCAAATCAAAGACAAAAAATATACATAAATGTTTATTTACAATTGTGTATCATGGGGCTCACTTTAGCCTTATTTTTATCAGTCAACATACTGAATGATTGTCTCATATTGCAGACGACATTTTCATCGACTTTTACTTTTAATAAACCTTTCAGTCATTTACATCTATGTTGTCTAGTCATGGTTCAGTTGGTCAGTCATACTTGGTGAAGAAACATTCCTGGGGGTCATTGGACCTTGATTAGTGCTGAGCTACTATGTTGAAGTTTACTGTTAATGTATCCACTGGTAGAATGGATTGAAGTTCTGTTTTCAAGTCCACTATTGTGTAAAAAAAAAACCCAATTCTCTTAGTGCTTGATGTCTTCAATTTTCAACTGCTTCTGCTGATGTATGCATATCATTGATATTTGAGAAAACATGGAAGTAACTAAAGAAGCCCTGTGACAAGTAAAAAAATACTAGAACTTGTGACCGTCCATGGTGGAAACAAAAAGCTGTGAACGTTTTTATGACTGCTGACTTGGAATTTGAGGCTAACCTAAATGCATCTTCTGCTAACTTATTTTTAAGATGGAATAGTGGATAACTTGGTTTTGCTTTAGACCAGTTATGCTTGAAGGTTGATCTGCTGACAGTGCTTAATACACTGGCAGGTGTGATTTACTTTGTAATTCTGACTGCTGTTGATTGAACATTGATTGACTTGAAGGTTGCTTAACACAAGTTATGGATTGGGTCCAGTATTATTGCTATTCATGACCCAGTTTTACATTGCATACTTACATATTGAGTGCCAAAGATAATCTGTATGATGTAAAATGTTTCATAACTCATATATAAAAGATCAGAAACTGGTAGTTGAAAAAATAAAAAGCATGAGGCTCCATTTTTGATCTGAAGACTTATCATTTGCATGATTGCATATACATATGCAAATGTGAGCATGCACACACACACACACACAGAGAATAAAATGAAATGAAAAATAATTTCATATGTCCAAAACTGTCGAACACAAGATGTGTATAGACAAATATTTTACTAAAGTATGATTGGCTTTATAGATTTTAAAAGTGAAGGACATAGGAATTTGTGTTTCACATATAACTGCTCTTTCTGAGACCGCAAAGCCTTCAATTGAATCACCATAGATCTTTATTAACAATAGCATGGCAGTGTGTCTTCATTTTCTTCAAAGCTAAGCCATCAAATATACAATGTAGCTCAATACATAGGTATCAATTAAAATAGATATTGGCAAAAATGCAAATAAAATCCTGGGCTATATCACAGATAACGTTGCCTCCAATGAGCTATACAAGCACTCCTTAAGAAGTCAGCTTATACCATAGTTCATATGAATCAGCTTTTTCCTGATGTAAGAACTTAAATTTTATCTGTCTTGCTAGTATGAAGAATATCTGCTGAAATATAGTTTCATTCCTAGCAAACTGAAAAATAAAATCACGTGGAAAGGCATTTATCATTAAAAAAAAATTTTCATTATGATCATTATATTCATCTTTTGAAAGCTTTCTCTACTAAATATAACCACAGTCATGATTTTTTTTTCCTTAAAATCAGTCTTCATGATGTGTAAACTTGTTTTTCTCTCTAACATATTTTTTTTTATAAAATTCATTGCTGATCATCTAGAATAGGCCAAGAACATATTCATAAAACAATCAAAATTAATGCATGCTGCATTCTTGAACAGATTTGTAGCCACATGCAGCCAAGTCCTCTTCTGATGTTATGTTACTGCGCTATGAGTGCCACCTGCTATACAGATTACATATGAGTCCTGGAAAGTTCCCAATATCTTAGACACCAGTGGCACAATCAAGCTGGTCCTCTATCTGCTGTTGTTTGATAAGCTCCCAATACAGTCCACCCTTTTTCCTCAGACTGTTGTGGTCACCAACCTGCACATGTAGTCACTAATAAAACTGGCACAATGTCAAAGGAATAACGGTAAATGTAGGTAGGCTTTAGAGTTATGGCTTTTGAGAAGCAATCTGGAATATGCTTTCAGAATCTTGGCTATATCATTTACAGGGACCTTTTACAAACCACATAAGGTCAGGCTCTCATAAGTGACAGTCAGAGTGGACTATACAGCATGTTAGTTGCATAGTTAAATTACATTATCATCTTTGTTACAATAATGAATCTTTCATGTGGATGCTGAATGTAACAGTATGGATCAGCATATTCATACTACACATCACACACATACTCCTACAAATGTGCAGCTTCTCTACAAAGACATCCTTTTCACGTCTAGCAAAAGCCAGTAAATTTAATGGTACTCATTGTTGCATAAAGTGTATTTGAAATAGATAAGCAGTACAGGGACCAGTTACATACCTCTACAATTTTCCCATGTGAGACAACTGCAATGATATTTGCATCTCTTATTGTGCTAAGTCGGTGAGCAATCACCAGCACAGTGCGGCCTGCAGGCAGTGAACACATTTATGTACACGTCCCCAAAAATATATGTGCTCTCTTCCCCCTTCTCACACACGTGTATAATTATGCACAAGACAAACAATCACATAATGACAGCCATGAATTTAATAACTTGTTGAATTCACATGATGTTTTGAAATTTTCAATTACTGATTTCCAAAAGTCTAAAGACCTTTACAACATCAAAAACGCTATAGAAAGAGGTAAAGCAGTAAGGATTACTGCTAAAGATAAGCTGTTATAAAAAACAAAAACAAACAAAAATAAAACACTGCTTCTGAGAGCAGTTTCTGAAATGCAATTTACTTCTTTATCCAAATCTTACCTTTGGATACTCTGTCCAAAGCCTCCTGCACAAGTCTTTCTGATTCTGCATCAAGTGCACTAGATAGAAAATAAACCAATTTTATTTTCACATTAAAAGCACATGAAAAATGCTTTCTTAGGCTTCTATAAAGCATGCAAAACTTTCTTCTCAGTGACTTTCATTCTCATTTCAAATTCACCAAATACCTTATTGAAAATTCTTTAAAATGTTGCAGTTAACTGTTTACTTCATCATGGTCAATGAGCACACACCTGGTTGCCTCATCAAGAATGAGGATAGCAGGATTTTTTATCAGCGCTCTAGCAATAGCGATGCGTTGTTTTTGCCCTCCTGATACAGTGACTCCTCGTTCACCAAGGACTGTGTGGTAACCATGAGGAAAGGCTGTGATAAAGTCATGGGCATTGGCCAGCTTTGCTGCTTCCACCACCTGAACAATGTGACATGAGTTAGCTTCAAATACAACTTAAAATCTTATGACTAGATGAAATATGTTGTAACAAACTTTCAAAAAGAAGCCTATTATATATATATATAAAAAGATTTTCTCTACATACCAGCACATTTACTCTCACATCTGCACACACACATATTTGTATGTAAGCTTTATATGTAAGAAAAATATCTAGATCAATTTTTGCTGTTCTAAATACTTCAGCATTTCTTTTAGAGTTCATCTTTAATGGGTATTTTTGCCAATACTGATGTTTATGTTTTAAATCAATGTAGATTTTATTGTGATAAGAATGAAAACATGATGATTGGTCTGTGTCTGACAAAGCTGACAGAACAATTAAATCACTGCAGCCCATTCAAGAGGTATTGTCACAAATGTGTTGCAAATGCTCAAGGCTCACTTCTTGATCTGTTGCATCTGGGCGGCCATAACGTATGTTCTCCATGACTGTTGTGGCAAAAAGAACAGGTTCCTGCAATTTATATGTATTCTGTCAAAAATAATGTTTTGTTTCTTTATTCTGTCCATTAGAATGTATAGCTCTATTGGTAATGTAAAGTTCATTATTCACTGAGATCAGCAAGCTACTTCAAGTCTAAAGGTAAGCATAAAGAGTTTAGAGACAGGCCTTTTGAGAAATAAATCTATGTACATACATTAGCATTTATAATGCTGACAACAAGCAAATCTTAAAGATAGTTTTGTAATGTTCAGAACAGACTGAAATGCTGTGGTCATGTAATCAGTGTTTTCAAACAATTGCAGCTCCCAGTTACACCAGAGACCTTTTCTCTGCTGGCAACAGTAAGACAGGTCATAAAAGGCATAAGGGAGATCTGTGATCTTATGGTTGTATTGAAGTGGTAAGAGCTCTTACTTATCCTCTCCCTTACCTTCCCCAGCACTCTAAAAGTAAAGGTACCCCACTCCACAACTGAGTCAACTGGAAGAAGTGGGCAGTGCCACACAGGTATCAAACTGGCCAGCATGTGCAATTTTGAGTTTGGATACCATTGGTATAATCACTAGGTTATGTACTTCATTCAGCTCATAATGGCAACTGACCTGATTGATGAAGCCAATAGCATGACCTCTTAACCAGGAAGCATCAAGCTCTTGAATGTTGACATCATCAATGGTGATGGTGCCTTTGTTCACTTCATAAAACCTTTCTAACAGTGCTGCCACTGTAGATTTTCCTGAAAGAAAGCATTACATAAAGTGGAGGATGCTCACTGCAATATACAGTTCACTCTGATCCTATCATAATTTTGAGAATAGTTGCTAAATAGTCAGAAATGAATGTGAAACATGTGGAAACAATGTTTCACTAATTTAGACAGTAGATAAGCCTGGAACAGCATCAGAAATATGTGAGGAATGTTATAGAACAGAGTGGGATGGTCAGGAGATAGAGGTAATGAGAATTGAATAAAACAGCAGCTCAAATTCTCTGATGTCGACAAATGACATAATTAATTTTACAAATTTTATAACTACTGCTGTATAAATGTTTGCATTATTTTAATAAGTAAAAGATACTTTAAAAAGGCCATATCAACCTATTCATTAGAACAAGAAAGTGTTTGTAAAGGGTGAAATGACAGTCTTTGTTGACTTACCTCCCCCTGAAAGCCCAACCAAAGCTACTATTTGCCCTCCAGGTATGTGTAGAGAAAAATTCCGCAAAATTGTCTGGAATAAAAATATGCAATTTTACTTACATAACTTTTGTGCCCAGCAACTACGATATGCTTGTGTGTAAAGGTAGATGATTTTAATCATTTATTTCACCTCCTAGCTAACTCACAGGAACAGTTAAAGAAAGGAAAAAAATAAGCTAGGGTTTGGAACAGATAGTATGCCAAAGCATAGCTGTAATAATATGCTAAGTGTTGTCTGATGTAACATTCAATAGTACATTCATTTTAACCAGTTACAGTAGTTGCGCTAAATGTGACATGCACTTTTTAGTGTATAAATGCAAGATTTTAATACTTTATTAACTAGCAGAAAATGCAACTTTTCCAAACCTTTTGCTTCAATATGTGATTTGTGTGAATTTGTAAGTATTGCGTGAATGTTTCCTCTATGGCACATACAACTATATTTTACCTGGCCTGGTCGAGTTGGGTAGGAAAAGCTGACATTGTCGAACTCTATGGTACCCAGAAGACAGTGGTATGGAATTTTTTTACCCCCTGTCAGAGCCACTGATGGGTGGGTGTTGATATACTGTATGCAAACACAATTCATGGAACCAAAGAGGAAAGATACAATATTATAATAACAATAAAAGGTATGTCAAATAAACAAATGATGATAGGCAACATGAAGGAATAATCCACCAGGAGGACTGATGATGAATGGAGGAAAAACATGATAAAGAATGAAGAAAAAAGAAAGGCGAGGGAGCAGGCAAACTAAGGGAGAAACAAATTTCATCTTTTTCTCTTTGTAGAAACATCTCCATTCTCTCTTTCATCTGCCCAGGAGTGTATTCATTTAAGTTTTAGACTTTAGAGGCTATATCACAGCAAGGCAGAACAGATGCCACATGCAGAAAGAACAGTGTGCCAGAGATGAAAGCTAAACCCAGGACAGCCTACCCTCACTGTATTGGTGAAAAGCGCTAACTGTTGCGCCACTGGACCACCCAGGCTCAACTAGGGACAGTCCACTATGCCATATGAGTACTGAACCAGCGAGTGTGTGTGCACATGTCTCTGGCATCAGATCTTGTGTTTCACATAACATACATTGAGACCCCTGGCAATCCACTTTCCCTCTAGCAACAAAACCACTAGGAAAAAAGTCCACTTACCTCAAAGACTCTAGCTCCAGCAGACACACCTCGCACCATATTGCCAAAAAGAATAGACATCTGAGCCAAGGATCTGTAAAGAACATGCAGTTTCAGTTTAGTTTACTGCTTTTGCAAGAGGTGTGTTTGAGGGTTGTGGGAGTGGAGGGAACTTGTTGGCTAGAGAAAAGGCACTGGAAATATGTACACTACAGACACATAAATATCCTTATATGCATCTCACCACTCTACAAATATGTATGAACCTGCTCGCTGATACAGCATACACAATGAAAGTGTAAAAACAGCTAAAAGACAACAACAAATAACTTTAAAATAAGCAGAACTGTAGCATGATAAGAGATAAAATGATATCTAACTTGAGAAAATGGTGGGAAACGTCTAATTTTTACATAAAAAAAGCCATGCCTGGTACTTTTGTTCCCAATAGAGATGCAGTTCTAGTATATTTAACATGCATTGTAAAGAAATAATTTAAATTTGCATAAAGATTGATGTTCATTTCCCTTCATCCTTCCCACTGATTATTTTTAGTATAAGCTATAGTTAGTGTTACAAAATCAACCTTCTCCTTAAAGGTAACAATAGTCTAATAAACTACATGTGCGTTTTCTTCTTGACAACCAAGTGCTAAAATATTCCCTCATGCATCTTACATTGTGCATCCCTCATTCATCTTATATAGGTGGTCCCTTACCTCTCTATCATCTGAGTCGCCACTAAAAAGGTCATCAGTTCTCCAGCATTAAGCTCACCAAGAGAGATAAGCCAGCCACCAGCAAACATGGATCCCAGCACTATAGAGTTGAGGAAAATGCTGGATATGCCTTGGAATGCCCCAATACCAATACCAAGCCTGATGTTGAGAACACGAGACTGTTCCAGCTGCTGGGAGTATAGCCTGTCAACATAATGATTCATCTGTGATGTTTAGGTTTTAGGTGTAAAATGTGGTATGATAGTTGAAGAGGTGGAGTACTGGACAATAATCATGCTGTAACATGTGACTGAGAAACTAATGTGAGTTTTAAAGCCATTAATTCAAATTTATAAAACTGAAATAAAATATGCATAATCTTTATAAAATATTAAAAATATATTGTTAGTTTGTGCAAGTAATAGTACATTCTATAGATTCTCAGCATTAAGATCTTTCATATCAGTACATTCTTGAAATTAAAAAAAAAAAAGTGTCTGCACTCTATTCATGTAAGGATGTCTAAAGCTAGGAAAATGAATGTTCTTCTATAGAACTGTTACTTACTCCTTCTCTTTTTCTTCCATTGCAAAAGCCCTCACAGTGCGAACATTTCCAATTGCTTCATCTGCTACAGATGTTGCTTTTGCAACCTGAAAAACGCTGATTTTTTTTTATCCTGATGTATCACAATAATGATTGCCTATGAATTCAACTTTTGTATCTTTGTCAAAAACAGTGGTTGCATTGCTTGAAGGAATATAACTATTTTCTTTTATCTTGTTCCACATTCTTTTCACCTTTCTGTCATCTTCCTCTTTGTTTTACACACACATTTTTTAAAAATAATAACTTATAATGTAAAGTTTTAAAATAAACTGAGTGCTATTGTTTAGTAGGCAGCATTAGATCTTGTTTCATTTAAATCGAGGGCGCCCTCTAGCAAAGTTCAAATTAACAAACTGACAATAAACCCTCAAATGTCATGTCCATCCTTATAGTACCAAAACCTGCATAAAAACATACAATTGATGCAGTTTTCAATAGGCATGATTCCTGAAACTGGCGGTTCTGATTACTATCATTGCATTATAAGTTTGATACAAATGATGCACCGGGATGCTGAATCTCTTTTTTCTTTCATTGCATTGTCTTTGTAAGTGTTTTTTCCTTTCTCTCTCTCTTTCACACACACACACGCGCGTGTGAGATATTCCAGTGCAAAAGACACAGACCAGAAAATGACACAAACTTGCTCTTGTGCTTCTCTAGAGAACTTGCGCAGCACACCCCCAACCAGAGTGCCTCCACAAATGACCGATGGAATGAAGACAAGCATGATACCCGTCAGCTTTGGCGATATCAAAAGAAGAGAAAAAATGCACCCAATTGTCTGCAAACAATAAAAGCCCAAACAAATATTTGAATATTTGATTAAGTGATAGCTTTACCCTTTTGTTTGGACAGATCAGAGAAATTACATAATTCTAAAGCAATTTCATATTTTGTCTTGGTTAAAGACTGAGAGATTTACCAAAGTGCAAAATTATCAAATGTTTTGGTTTAGTTTGCAAGGAGATTCTAGTTTTTATCAACTGTAAGAATAATTTTATTTAATTTTCATCAAAATGTTCAATAACTGTATAGAAAAAGGTAAAAACTGTAACATAATAATACTTCCTTAGCACATTTTTTTTTATTCCCCCCCCACCCACCCCAAATCAGCAGATGCTCCCAACTCTCATCCTGGCTGTGTGCTTAGTGTAGTCCTCTAATGACTACAGAGTTCTGCTGTGTTTTGATAAAAACAATGCATTTTCTTCAAAAACCAATGATTGTGGTAAGCTTAATTAGTCAATTACAAAATCTCTACTGAGTGTTCTTACAGACTCTGGCAAACCTCCAGAAATTGTATGAGTGCTTATGAAAACATGAAGCAATCTGTGTAACATAAGTTTTTGCATGACAGTGTCATGTATCTAGATGCAAAAGCATCATATCTGATGGTTAATACTTTCTATAACTAGACTAAGTGACCTCTGACCTGTGTAGTAGCTTTTAGGCCTTGGGAAACACAAAGTTTGAAGGAAGATTTGAAGTCTTGTACATCAGAGGTCAATCTGCAGGTGTAGCACATTGTTTTGTTTTTGAAGATTGGTGACTCAAAAATATCACAGCAAGCACATTATATGCAAGCACTGATAACTGGAATCTCCAAAACAACTACTGTTGTTAACCCATTATAAAAATCAATACTCAATTTTAACAGATTTTAATTAAACGATTCAATTTTAACAATTTTTTCCCTTCCAGTGATAATTATCTTACAAATTTTCACCTGTCTACAAGCATCCCAGTTTTGTGAGAGTCAAAAAACACAATGTCTTGATTCATGTAAGCAGAAAACAGTTCATGCCGCATGCTTACGGCCAAGTTCTCCCCAATGGTTGATAAGAGTGAAATATAACTGAAAGTCAGCAGACCCTGCGACAAACCAGAAAACAGAAACAGAAATGAGCAAATACAGTTTTGATGCTTTCTTGATGCTGTAAAAAAAATTCTGAATTGCTGCTCAACTGTTCCACTTTTACATCATAATATATTTAGACAGGATTGTGATATGTGGCACCTATCAGACTTTCTCCATGTTCGCATGTAATCTGAAGCAAATAAAAGTGTTTCCTTGATGCAATTTTTTCTTTGATGAAATGTGGTTTTACTGTATATGCTTCAGAAATATTCTGATTGAAACAATATTTTATGCAGGTTTACCTGAAGAATATAGATGCACATTAGTTTCATGGCAGGTTTCTTGATCTCTTCTACAAAACTGCCAACAGCTCCTGCAGTGAACTTTGACACAATGTTGGTGATTTCTCCTAGAGCCACTGGGATCTGAATGTTCACTGCTGCAGCTGCTATTGCACTCTGTCAAGGTCAGACATCAAATATTTTCTCAGCAATTTAGAATAATGCAAATTTGTTTGTCCCAAAGGGCAATTACAGCTACAACCTAATTATATAGGCACACCTGTGAACTTGTCAGGCTGGTCACTGTGAATGTGTTATATGATTTACAGATAAGCAGGTGCCCATGAAGTTAATTTGGTACAAAAGTATTTTTGAAGAACTATGAACAATGTGATGTGAAAAGACAGTGCTGTGCAAAGCAAAAGCAAATGCTGGAAAACGGGGTTAGGTTAGTGAAGTAGGTGGTGTAAGGAAGCTGGGGTAAGGGCCTGAAATATTTACTAATCCTTACTCTAACCACACCCTAATCTTAATATGACCCCTATATCCTAGCACTTTCTTAATTAATTTTTTTATGTGAAGGCATCCAAAGACTTCCCAAAGTAAATTACTAACTTTAATTTTCTTAACTCTCCCTATTTGTGGCTCTCCTAGAAACATACTTGTACTGCTAGATAACCCTCTGTGATCAACTTTCCACTCACCAGCACTGCTGCAAGCAGATACCAAATGTCTTTGGATAGCATTTCCCACAGTTGCTGCCATGGAAACTCAGGTTCTGGACCCTCTTCTTGATGTGTACCAGTCTCAAGGCGGTTCCGATGGTGTGCTTTACAGTTCACTTGAATCTTACCTTCTTTCCACCACAAAACTCCTAGCCCTATAGCTGTGATCCCTGGATAAAAGAATGAAGCTGCTGCCAGTGCAATGGTCCTACTGCCATGTGGTATATGGCTTTTAGCAATGCTTGCAGCCTGGTTTGCTAATCGTGCCCTGCAGATGCTGAATGTCTTTTGCCACAGTTTTGATGCTGATGAATGGGATGTTAGATTCAGTCTCCACCAACATGGCGTGCAAGCAAACACTTGTTTTTTTAGTGATGCTAGTGGCTGGACTGAGTTGATTCTGCAATCACAGGACCCATCATATGCTTTATTTTTGTATTTTTTTTTTTTTTTTATTGGGATGCTAAATAAAATTATTTAATACTCCATGGTCAGGGTTTCTGTATATCACGGTTTTGTCAGATTTCGGGCATAACATCGAACATTTTAACTCAAGCATAGCATCTGTTACTTAATGGGGGGAATTTTCTTGAGCATGAATCTAACGGAATATAGTCTTCTAAGTACTATCGGTACACGATAAACGTTACCTGCTTCTAACAAACATCATATTTGAGCGTGTGTTTGTAACGTGGCCAAAAGTCCGACAGGTCGTTACTCGAAACATTTTCAATTTAAGGTCTTCGGGTAAGGCAAAACGGATAATGTCATATTTCAGCTCATTTGGATATACACATCGTTGTGACAGACTAGTAACAGACTTTGCCCCGTTCACGAATTGACCTTAGCTTCGTTGTTGTGCGCGACTGCCGCCATCTTTGCAGAGCTTCGCTATAAAAGGTTGAATATTGGCTTTTTTAGTCGACTGTCGACGTTACAATTAAAACTTAAATCCGTTCAATATAATTGATAACATCAAATAGGAATATGAGAACCCCACTATCTCGTAAATAAAATTCGTTTATACGAAACTATCTTACCGTCCCATTTTACAAGGAAACAACAGTTTCTCTTTGGCTAAATTAGTTGTCTTTAAAGTTATTATGAGAAGAGACATGTAGCTGAATCATATTTTATAAACTGGTAAAGCTGCATTTCATTTGGTTGGCGTATATAAATGTATTGATCTGTTCCGAAATGGATGGTCTGTATTAGTATGACTAGCTTTTCATTAAGCCAGTGGTGATGGTGAGATGATTGAAAAACCCTAAGAAGACATTTTAATTTTCTTTGTATCTGTTGTTGAAGATTAACTCTAACTAATCTAACTTGTTGTTGCCTCTATAAGATGTCCAGCAATGCAAGTGTGAACATAACCAGTCTTGAAGACACAAAAGAAGTTGCCAAACTAACAGCACTTGGCCGCGATTCCGAAAACGAAACTAGTTCGGGATCGGATGCATTTGATAGTAAGTGTCGTTCCGGGAATTTTGCAGCCCTTGGTAAAACCAACAATAATACAGAAGAAGAACCAGGGTTTAGAAATGAAAGGGATATCTTGCAGTGTGTAAGACAAAATTTCGTGGATACCTCTACACCAGTTGCCCTGCCACACAACAATCATGTCGAGAATATTGAGGAAGACGCAGATGAGGGCGTTATGGATATAAAGTCACCAAGTAATCTGGATAATAATCTAAACCAGAAAGAAGATTTTATCACCGACAGGCAGGCTTTGAAGCCAGAAAATTTACCAGAAGCTGCAACTTATGCTGTTGAAAAGATTGAAATTGACCAAGATGAACTGTGTCCATTGGCAGAGAATAAGGAGATTAACGAAGTCAGTATTTTGACATTTGATAGATCAGAAAGAAACGAGGAGAAGATTGAAATTGACCAAGATGACGAAAAGCTGGATTCTACATCAGGAGGTGAGACTTCACAAGATAAGATTTTAACAGATTGCATAGACAGAACTGAAGAGGACATTGAAATTGATCAAGAGGATGACAATACAAGTGGAGCTGCAGATGCAACCGATCCTTCATTAGATGGGAAGTTGATATATGCTGTAGGAATTGAGAGTAAAGAGGTAAATTCAAGTGACAGTGTATATGGTGAAGAAATTGATCAAAAGGATGACAATACAAGTGGAGCTGCAGATGCAACCTATCCTTCATTAGATGGGAAGTTGATATATGCTGTAGGAATTGAGAGTAAAGAGGTAAATTCAAGTGACAGTGTATATGGTGAAGAAAATCCTTCATTAGATGGGAAGTTGATATATGCTGTAGGAATTGAGAGTAAAGAGGTAAATTCAAGTGACAGTGTATATGGTGAAGAAAATGCAAATGAATCATCTAAAGAAGAAAAATCAGATGGTGCTGTGACAGAACAAAGGGAAAAAGTAAATGACAAATGTGAAGAAGAGAACACATCAAATACTGTAGTTTTACTGCAAGACGAAGAAAAGGTAATCCAAAAAACTGTAGAAGGTGATATAACAAATGGTGTAGTGCCAGCTCCAGCAGAAGGAAATGTAACCAAAGGCGATAAAAGTGACTCTGTGACTGTTGAAGAAGAATTCATTGTTGATCCAGTAGGAAAAAGCCCAGATGCTTCATTAGAACACACTCAGGAGCATTCATTAAGTGACATTGATAATTTTGAAAATTTAAATAAAACTACATCTGACAAAGATCTGGGCATAGGTCACATAGGGTCTGAAAGTGAGGTGAATTTACATACACAAAAGAATAAGAAAGACAGCTTTGACAAGCCGTCAGATATGGGTCAGTGTTATCCTAGTCCACCTGAAAGAAGCTCTAGTGGAAAACCAAGGAAAAACATCAGTGAAGTAAGTTAATTACCTATGTTCCTTTTTTTGAATTCATGTAAGCCACAAGTTTCCTCTAAAATGTTTCCATTTTGTGTATATACAGTAGCATATGCTTTACTTCACTTGTTTTTTGTGATTTGTGCTTGCAATTTAACAGTACACTTATGATAAAAATATTATCACTTCTATTTTCATTTGATATCATATCTTAATAGGCAATGGTCATTTGTTTTTGTTTCATTGCATTCGTTTGTTTTGTTGTACTTGTAGTGTAAAACATTGTAACCAGCAGCTTCATTTATTTATTTTTTGATGATTTTTCTTGGCATTTATCATGGAAAATCTTTGTTTTGATAATGTTTTAAATGTATTTTAAAATGTCAGCTATGGGAAATATTCTGTTGTTTTAGTTAAGAAATCAAATTTAGATTTATTTTCTTTTGTTTTCCATTCAGATGAGGTGCATAAATGATACTATGCATGCTTTTACTGTTTTTATATTAATTTGCTTTCTCATCAACGGTTAGCGCCTGTCACAGACACAGTGAAGGTTGGCTGTCCTGGGTTTAGTTCTTGTCTCGGGCATGCTGTTCTTTCTCTGCATGTGGCATCTGTTTATAGGGCTGGCTGTCTTAGTTGCTGGCTCGGCATAAAATACCAATCCCATCCCCCCATATTTTCTCATCTTTAGCATACACTAAGTGATATGTAAGTTGGCTCTCTGGTGAGCATCCATATATATTAAAATTATAAAAAATACCAAATGTGCATATATTTGAATATGACTTCAAAGTTTGATTATGAGACTTTTAGTATTAGTATTGGCTATTAAGGACAATCTCTGGTTTGGGCTCTAGATTGAGATACAGTATGCTATTATTAGATAGAGGTCTTAATTAGTGAAATCAGTGAGGATCGTTAGAAAAAGTTAATTTGATGTTAAAAGTCAATTAATATTTGTTTTTGTGTTTCCTTCTTAAGGAAAGTAAAAAGGAGAGAGGACGTAATGCCTTCAGGCAGCTACCAGAAAGCCATCACTGGAGTGACCATGACACAAAGGTGTACAGAGAGGGCTACCCTGTGAGTGTTGTAAACTAGTATGAATTTTATTATTTAAAGAATAACCTGATTGCAAAAGGTTTCTTTTTTTAAAGTTTACAAGACTAATATTCAAAATCTGAACAACTTAAGTCTTTTGACTTGGATTATCCCTTATGATGGACAGAAATATTATAGTTATGTGCATGCATATGTGTGTGTGAATAAAAAAGTAATTGCATATAACATTTTTATTATTGGTGTTGCATTATTCAATTTACTTTATTCAAAGGTAAATGTTGAAGTTTATGAGTAGACTTTTTAAACTGAGCTGCCCATGCGGTCATTTGCAAAGTTTTACCTGAGACATGTCTTTCTACTCACGATAGGGCATAGGAAGTAGACTATGATGACTGATTAAACGCACTTATGTAGGAAGTGAGAATCTCTGGTATTTAGATGATGCTCAGCCATGTTTGAAAAGGTTATCTCAAGAAAGAAAAGCTTTATATCATGTACCATCCAGTCTCCAACTTGTCTTTCCTCTGTAAAATAATCAAGAAAGTTGTTTTAACACAGCTGTTGACTTAACAATCTCACCATGTCATCCACACTATCTTGTCAGCATAGTATCTTTTTCATAAGACTATCATCAAAGTAACAACGGACATTCTGTCTACCCTTGACATTGGAGATGTTTCTGTTTGACCTGTCTGCTGCATTTAACATAATTGTTCTGTTTCACTCCAACTCTCTATTTTCTCTCTGGCACCACACTCTATGGTTTGATTCCTAGGTGACTGATAGGATTTGAAGTGTTTGTTAATGATCAACTGTAATGTCCTGCTCCACTGTCTTGCAGTGTTCCCTAAGGTTCTGTCATTAGACCTTTTCTTTCTATTCTGTGCACTAACAGCTCTATAGCAGCAGATTGCTGCCTGCATCTCAATTTGCTGTCAGCACTATTGCTGGATGTCTAGTTTTCTTAGAAATAATAGTTGATAGTGTCAGCTATGCACAGGTTAGTCAATTATCTGCTTTATTATCTTCATTATGTAATGTTACAAATAGTCTTTTTTGTGTTTTGGTCAGTAGTCATAGTCATTGGATTTCTTTCCTTTTTTTTCCACAGAACAAAAAGGACAATCCTAAATTAAATCACAATTTGAAATTTTACCAGGGTACATTGTCTTCATGCCCAGATGGTAATTTAAGTTTTAAATTTAAGACTCTTAATATCAAAGCCAGAGTGCTAGATGATACCAGTTAGTAATCAAGACAGTTTTGTAGATGGTTTTGTAGTCTGCTTAAAAGGCTAGACAAACTACTCTCATTATTAAGAGTTATTGAACTTTGTAGCTTGAAATTAATTCAAAGATTGATTCACAAGTTCATTATGCTTCTGTTACAATTTGAAATCTCAAGACACTACAGTCCTTTTGGACTTATTTTCTGTGTTCTGCTCCATCAGAAGAAAAAGCTTGAGATATATAGTTTCACATCTACTCTGAGACATGAGAGTTTTATGAAGGATATGATTTAGCGAATCATTTAAGTTTAGTGACTGGGGCATCTCTTAACATGATGATTCTATGTCATATTTGTATTAAAATTGGATTTAAAGAAAAGTTAAATGTGTGAACAGAAGAGAGCAATTCATAATGTGTTTTAGGTTAATCTTTTGATCTTTGTCAAGGATATTTGTGACTTGCGTGTGCCATTTCAGGTGATTTTATTGATAACATCCATAAAAAATGGTGGGGTGACTATGATCTCTTGGAGCGCCACCATGGCTATATTCAGTGGTTAGTAAAGCTCAACATAGACTCACATTTGACTCTTGATTGATTTTATCACACGTTAAACTGATTCTGTGACAATTTTTGGCATGAAATTTGCACCACAGCATTACCCAAGAAAACATGGGTACGCAAAAAGATGTTTTGTAGGCTTTCATTTTCAAATTGTGGGAAGTGTCTTTCAGGATGTTTCTAGATGGTAATGTCATTATTTCTGCATAATGTGAGAGATAAATTTTGCTTGTAATGAAGATTGATAACAGAATAAACAAGAATGTGGGTTTTTAATTTTAGGTACAAAATTTTGCGATGGATTTGGCATACAGGCAAAATTTTCTGCATGCAGGTTATTTCCAATTCGAGAAAGTGGCATGAACTGGCAGGCCCAGGAGCTGCAGATGCATGAGGCCAAGGTAAGAGTAATGTTGTTACCATTAAAGGAACAACCATAAGTTTCTAAGGTATACATAAAAGGGCATATTAATGCAAATTTACATGATGACAGACTAAGTCAATAGTGTTGTTGACCACATATACATTGTTGATTTAGAAAATTAAAATCATTGGTACATGTATTGCCTTAATTTGAATCCATATTATTTTGAGATACCTCATGATCTATCTATGTGATTGAAATAACTACAACTTTCAATAAATGATGATAGAGAGCAAGCTATTATGTAGTTGTCAGGTATTTTCCTTTGGTGATATATTTCAAACACGTGTTATGGCATACATTCTTTATTCCTGTTATGTTGTCTTGGAATGCTGGTTAGGGGGCGGAGACACAATAGATACTACTTTTGCAATACTAGTCTAGTCTAAAGGCAGCTGAGTTCTGTGATATTGACTTGTCTGGTAATCATGTCCAGCCCATTTATTTTTGTATGGCTTTGAATCTGATCTCTTGCAATACTTGACAATATCTACACATGCACAAATAAGTTCTAGTACTGCAACTTCTTTGCTAGAGCAATTTTTTAATAAAATATTTTTTAAATTTCTCTAAATTTCTGTCTAGGCAATACAAAAAGATGAAAAGGCTTCAGAACGTTTCTTAAAGTCCTATGAGATGATGCTGGATTTTTATGGCATGAAGTTAGTAGATTGCAATAATGGACAAGTTCAGCGTTCCGAAAAATGGAAGGAGCGATTTCATCATCTAAATCAGTAAGTAGAGAGCAGTTAATGTTGAACAAAGAAGTGGACAAGCTAAAATGTAAATCTGACATAAGATCTTTGACATTAGATTTATATTACCAGCATAAACATTGATGACTTAATTAATTTCATTGTTTATAGAACTCTATAACTTTGGTTATATGGCATAATAAAGCATTTGATTTCGACTTGCTGCAGCATAAGGGGAAGTAATTTACTATTTGTCATCAAAACTTGATTTCTTCCCTTAACCGCTCTTCTCTTTTCTTGGGCTGCAAAAAAACACACCTAACATATCTATATTGCTTCTGGAATATATATTTGTTCAAGTCCCTGTAATTTTTACCTGATTATTTAAGATCAGCGGAAAATAATGAAGCCAGATCATTCAAAGATCTTGATGTCATGAACAAAATTTAATCTGAGTTTATCAAAAATATATTGTTATGAAGTTTTAATCTGTTAGTGATTAAAAAAAAATTTATAGTATCAATTTTAGCATTGTCAATATCATTCCATATGATGGCAGACCTCCTTCCCCCAACAAACAGTCCCCTTTCTATCACTTAAGGTATTCTTTTCATTATGATTTCAGCTCAATGCACAACTATCTCCGAATCACACGCATCCTAAAGTGTCTTGGAGAAATGGGACTGGAACATTTCAAAAAACCATTTATAGGTTTTATTCTTAAAGAAGCCATTTATAAAGGTACACTTGATCGCACACTAGACAGCTGCCTTAATTACTGGGTTGGAACTTTGCGGAAGGATGAAGATAGGCAAGAGATGGAAGAATACACCAAACAGTTGTTCCACAAGAAGGACAATCACAGTTAACTTAAATGTGGTTGTAATTTTTAAATTTTTTTTTAAATGAGATAGTATTATTTTGCAAGTGATATGCCTTGGCACTGATTGTACATGATTGCAATATGTTGTTTTAGTGTAGAAAATAATGATGGTGGTTATTTTTAAAGGAAGAATTAAATACCTATATTTTTCCATGCCAAGTTCATGTAGGAGAAATACTTTTTGAAATGTTGCCTGAAATACCTTTGCAATGTTGTGGTGCAGCAATGACTAGATGGAGTGAAGATAAAGATGTTGCAGCATGACTGTAAATAATGAACTTCTGGCAAGGTTGACTGATAATTGTCAACAATTACGTTATAATAAAACCATTCTTCAATTAGAGTAACAAGATATCTGCTAGGCTATGAATTTGCATCTTCTGTGGACTAAGCCACACTGCATATGAACTGTGAATTGTGTCATATCCAATTAGGAGTGCCTAGAACTATTCCTAAACATTTTCAGGACAGTAACTATGCTTGTGATTTGCTAAACTTGAATTTATCTGCAGCTTTGGGCTCATCCTGAAGACAGGGGTGTTTAGTGCAAATGTTTGCTGACAAGGAAATGTTGATAAACATGCTATGGGAGACTTAGGCATTACTGTGCTAAAATATTGTGCATTGGCAAGCATTTATGGATGTATGGTTGTGAGATACTGAGAGAGCATGTGGTGGAGTACTTTCTGTAGAAGGTGATGGAGTTGTTTTCTTGTTGCTGTAAACTCAGTGAGAGAAATACTTAAAAAAAGATTGTTAATTGTATTTCTCTGCAAATTTTGTCTAAGATGCCACTGACATTGTTGGGTTGCAAAATGGCATAGGAAGATGCTCTGCTTTTGGGGAGGGCAAACTCTAGCTGACAGTGAAGATATTGCCCATTCTTGCCTCCTCAGTATCTTTTTTGAGGGGGTGGCTGCTCCATTTGCCCACTGGGTTCCTAGGCTACTGAATTAGAATCTGCAGCAGCTGCTTATGAGGGCAACGACTTTCAAATATGACATTCCTGCTTTTATTAAACATCGTGCATAATAAATGCTTTGCTAAATTTGTATTCATGAATCTTGGAATTAACATAATGTTTTTATAAATAAACAATAGTGAATTTTTATTTGCTCAGCAGCCATTTATGACAAATGTTTATTTCTTTCATGGCATGAATAAAATGTGAATTCTTAGTTGGAAATGTTTTCATTACATGATTTGCTGATAAGACAGGAGGAGTTCATTGTAAACAGGTGTAAAAAAATTGCACTACTAATCTGTGAAAACTGATATCATAAATTTTCAAACGGAATATTATATCTTCTGTAATACAATTACTTGGTTTATTGAAATAATTTTCCTTGTCACTAAACAAAGTACATGAGTCGTAGAGGTCTTGCTGTCAAGGCCACATTGAGGCTGTCCATATCTCTTGCTTTTCTCTGTCATAAGAAGAGTCCATAAACAAACTTAGTTGCTGTTCCTCTTAGTACTTTTTGATGATTAAATTGTAGTTTGTAAAGTGCAATTTTCAATTAAACAAAGTGAAAAAAATTTGCAGTATTTTTAAGGTGATGTGCATTTCAAGTGAGTGATAATTTGTGTAGAAGTTTGTGGATTTCTCATCAACAATTAACAGAAAAATTAGTTCACACTAGAAGACTTTGGGCTAAATCTTCAAGTATATTTTGGGAGAGGAGAGGTGTACTGCATTTAGATTAAGACAGTGTCTGCAATTTTGTGAAGTCTATCCGCTGCCATTTTCAAGTGTTATAATAAGGTTCACACGGCATGTTTCTGTAGTTGTTTCATTGTTTTGCCATACATAAAATGCTCCTCAAATGTTTTGCTTTACCACCTGTACTTCTTCAATTGTACCTATTGTTTCAATGTATTTATTTTTTTAACTGATGAACCTCTTTATGTACGTATGTGTGTACATGTATACATTTGTGCATATATATATAAGCATATGTGTGTGTGCATACATACATGCTGTTTTCTATAGGAGTTATAGTTATTAACAGACTGGTCAAACTCTCTTTTGTAGATAATGCATATCAAGATCTTTGAAATTAAATTTATTGCTCTTTCACAGTTGTGTCAACAATACACTGAGTAAAGTCTGTGAAAAACTTTGTTATGCTGGGTTTTTTTTATTTCTGGTATCTGATTAGGTTTGATTTCTCATTTTGTGGAAGAGAAAAAAATTTACCTCTTCATTACTGAATAACAGCTCATCCCATCAAAAGTTCAGAGAAAATACTACTGAAAGGACTGGTCATAGTAATTTTAAGTCTTATTAATGAAAACTAAAATTCGTTTTAAACGTTTCTTTTTTTTCTTATCAGAAATACAGAAGACATGAGGCTTTGTCATTATAGAGCATGCAAGTTTATTTTCTTAGAGTAACTTTTCCTGAAAGTTATATTGCTACAATAATTGCTGTTAATAACATGCTAACTTGCATAGTACTTTGTCACATTTATTATATGTGGATACTTGCTGCTCATGTAACAGTATCTTATTAGAACAAAAGACAAATGGAAATCCAAGATAGTGGGAAAATATGTGTTAGCATGAAAATCAACATACTTGGAAATATGTAATAGTTACATGCTATTGCATGTGCTTTACAACCTGCAGATTAAATTTCTTCAGTTGGTGCTAAGAACATTTAGGAACACGAAATTTTCTTAGATACACAAAGTTCATATTTTAAATAACCTGTTGAAAATGTCAGTTTAAAAGGTACCACTTTTTTCTGTCAAAAGGTAATTTTTAATTAAAAAAAAAAAAATTATCAGTCTTCAGGTCTGCTGGCAAAATGGGTCTGTTTATGACAAACCTTAACTCTCTGATAGAACCAACATCCCCACCAACACTTGGAATTTGAGAACTATTAAAGAAGAACCACAGAAAGAAATGCATATGAAATTTTAAAGAAGTAGCAATGGGTAGAAAATATTGAGTTGCAAAGGGCAATGGAAGAGCTGTGTTGCTCGAAGAGCTGTGTTGCTCGACATCCTTAAACATCATAAGGTGTATTGTAGTGAGGCAAAGCAAAAATGAGCAGGGCATTGGCTTTCTCATTCACAAAGATCACATTCACATCTCATTCATGGGAGGCTGGCCAGTCTCCAGCTGACATCTATTCTCTTTAAGGCAGTTCCTTTCAACTCCAACATCTGACGATGATATCTATCTGGAAGATTTTTTTAAAAACAGCTGCAGAAGACAGTTGATCTGTGGAATTCCAGAGTTCAGACAGATTCCATCAATAACTGGTAAGTCCAGGAATTATTTCAAATGAGAGAGGTGGATATAAAGTTCCTGCAATTATGACCGTAACATGATGATGGGAAGTAACTCTTCCAGATGGATAACAAAGAATTTGCGGTGACTTCCCTTAGAACGGTTCACTGGCAAGAGCGTTATGGTGGGATTCGTGGGTTTTATCGCGGTGCAATAAAGAAACAAAAGAAGTATTATATAAAGAGTCTATAGATGCAATGAGGAACTTTATTCTGACTGCTGTCGAGACCCATATAAAATAGGTAAAGCAGATCCGAAGATCAAATAAAACAAATTGTGAATTCAAATTTCTTTGAAAAGAAAAAGATCAGGGTTACAAAAGTTTTTAAAAAACTTGCAAAGTCAAGAACCTAAGAAACACAAAAGAAGGGCTAGGTTTTAAGGCTAGAAAGAGAAAGCAGATTAGCTAAATGTGCCGGACACACGATCATGGACTGACTGCTGCATTGTCAGTGTTTGGGTTATTGCAATGCAATAATAGTGAATGGTCAACCTTGCTCGAAAATGCTGCAATACCCTGTAGAGCTATATAAATATTGTTCAGACTTTTCAGAATTCTTTTGGCAACGCCAACATTTCAGTTGCTGGTGGTGTCCCCAGATTTCAATAAAAACTTCGTTTTTTAAATGTTGAGGTGAAAATGTGTGTTTCAGAGATTTCTCTTTTCTGCCAAGTTTCTTCAATACACTACAAATGTGAAAGAAGACAGCGGCAATACTTAGGTGTCAAATATGTCAGCATGAGGGAGCAATCAAATGAATCGGTCATAACCCATGCATCCCCCGCCAGTAAGTTATACCTTGTCACTTTGTCTTTGTGGACATGGGTAGATGGGTAGGTGTTAGCGTGTGTCTGCGAGAGAGAGAGAATAAGACAGAAAGGCTGCTACAGTAACCACGAGAATGATTACTGTTTCACAATGCAACGCCAAACAAACCTGTTAAGGCTGCAATAAAGCTAACCGATGACTTGCGGTTCTGAGAGGTCTCACGGCGAGCAGGTGCGAAAGAACTGAACTAGCCACTCAACTAGTCTAGGTTGTTAGCACGCATATAAACTACTCGAAGCTATTTTGATCTCAGCCATGTCAACGTAGCCTCGCCTCTGAGAACATTCGTTGCTCAGTTGAAGTGTTTCCTGAACTTGACTACCGAGACGTAGGCAAAGTTGTTACGAGAATCCGAGATGTCGAGTCATTACTCAGATGTCTTAATGAAGAGTGCTTAACACACACCTACACAGGGTCGGTAACTTCAAAAACTCAAAGAACGAAAAAAAAAAAGCCACCACACACAGACGCTTGCATTCAAATGGAGATGTGCAAGCATATTCTAATAGCAGCTGTGCGATATAGTACTCCAGCCACAATAATCGTCCCCTATAGTTTTCACGAAAGCATCCTTTTTCTCTTTTTGTCAATCTTTCTCTAACCCCTACACACGCGCGCTCGACTCACATATATATACACACGACTTACATAACGGAAAATGCGAAAATGTGGAGATTAGAATGTCACACTACTTGCAAGAAAAATCCCTACTACCTGACCCTAACCACTATAGTCAGGTATACAAATAACGAGTGTTGATACAGGAGTACGGGTAGAGACCAATACTAATCAGACTTGCATCCACCTACAAAGCAAACAAAGATAAAA
This sequence comes from Pomacea maculata, assembly GCA_004794325.1. NCBI lineage: Eukaryota > Metazoa > Mollusca > Gastropoda > Architaenioglossa > Ampullariidae > Pomacea > Pomacea maculata. Next base: position 882,821 of record SRHC01001281.1, read on the forward strand.
TTATTTTGGTCCCAGACAGTCACACGCAACAGAAACACGAGACCAAGACCAGCCACCAGAGAGGACAGCTGAATTTATGTGTCTGGCCAGCAATAATTGTGTTGTTACCAGGCAATAACTGGCATGTACGCCGTCGAAGGGTCTAGAATGCGTCCCTCGCTGGCAGTATCCATGCTGTTCTCTTAATTTTACAGCATTTCATGTTGTCGAGTGAAACGATCTTCCTATTAGCACTGGCTGCCCTGTGAGATACCAGGTCAGGCAAAGACCGTTACCTACAATGAAAGCCACATCTCTTTTTTTTCTCCGTGTCGCAGGTCGTTCACCCTGACTGGCGAAGATGGGTCAGCTGTTACCGTTAAACAAAATTTTCTCCCGGAAGTTATTACCTCACATTCCTTTTTATTTCTTAATGTACCCATCTCCTCAGACACACATAACCGGGCACATGAGTAAACAAGAGAGAAAGTGATAGGGAAGAGATAATTACGCGCGCGCGTGGTGTGTGTGTGTTGTTATGAGTTTTAGAGGGAGTGGATGAGTGAATATGTGACAGAAGGAACGAGGGCATATCTCAGTTTGACCTCATTCTGAAAGTATATAAAGCCAAGAAAAACCTGACCACGAAACAAACCGACAGTTTGTACCGCGTGCTCCCTGACCAAAACATCCTCTTGGCGGTGCCCAGTCCTACGAGTCCAGCAACTCTCGAGTACAGCGGTAGGGCAGGCTGGGCATCTGAGGTCAAAAAGCTAATCTCCCAGAGCGAGTTTACCTGTAATCAAAATGTCATTCTGATAATCAAGCATGGCAAGCTGCATACCCGGGCTGCTGAGATACGGGGTAGATTCAGGCGGCAAGAATGTCGTGGGAGACCTGCAGGGTGTCCTAATGTTTTCTCTCCTCTCTGTCAGTTCCCAACGAGCGCAAAGAGGCATGAAACTTTTGTTTTAATTTAAAGGCTGGTAAAGAGCTCCGGAACTTTCTCCCCTCCCCCTTACTCTTTTAGGCTGTATTAACAACATTCATGTTTATTTCAAGATCGACATTTGCCCTGGTTTGCCTTAATGGTTTATTTTATAGCGAAGTAATGATTGTGAATACTATTAAGAGTCGGCACGTTTACGTCTTCTGAAAAAAAGATCAAAAGAAAAATTCTCCAAGGCGGATGTACATATAGCCTTTGTTGCTGATCCATAAGCGATCTTATGGACCATCGAAATATCATGACTTGTGCATAATGTATATGTGAGTCTTTCCCTATCTTGGAGAGGTGTCTGTAAGGATGGTGGGCAATGGGGCCGTACCTCGAACAGATCTTAGGGGTGACCCTCCATGTCTGAAGAACGTTTCTCTGCGTGTGTAGCAAGCTAATGTTGATGTTTGCAAATGACATGGCGATGATTCAAGTTGTCGGGTGTTTGCAAGTTTTAGCGCATGAAGACGTTATTTCTGGCCTACCCTTTACGGGCAGGTAGGCAAACAAAAGAAAAAAAAGGAAAAACCTGCCACACTGCTGCACGATGGGGACGGGGGAGGCAGTCGTGGATGGCGCCATGTGAGTGCATGAGCTGTTCGAGAATCTTACCAACATGCGTAAGGAGCCAACACAAACTTTAATGTTAAAATAATGACAGCTCAAATTGTTGTGCTATTCATTCATTGACTGATATTAGTTGATGAAAGGTTCCGCTGGTACTTAGAAAGAGGATGTACAGAAATAATATATTAATGTGAAAAGTAGGACAGGATATTTCATAATGCCGTTATTCTTTCAAGATATGTATTATGTTTTATTGCACTTAATGTTGTTCGGCGGCTAAATGTATAAGAAATTTAATAGCCTTTGAAGCCAGCATATAAAACAAATAAAAGTCATACACACACACAAACAAAACAAATACCCTCCTCTCGCATCCGCTTTATGTTAGTTGATATCTGTTCGCAGACATCCTCATATTTCTCTTACACAAGTCGCGTCCAACTCGTCTATGGAGGATCAAACCTCCATCTGTTCCTCCAGGTTGCCCTACAAACATACCAATCGAATCCCATAATGACTTTTCGATCCGTTTTGAATACTTTGGTGCAGAGCATGTTTTATTTTTGTTTTAATTATATTTTATTTATTTTAATTTATTTAAAAACATTTTGGAAAGGCAAACGCAGAGAACGGGGATGGCGGTATGCAAAACAAAATGTTACATAAAAACTTTAGAATAACCTAAGTATACTTTTCGTTTTCATCTCCTCTTTTTTGTCACAAGTCTGTCGACGTGTCTGTGAAAACAAGCAGTTACCTTCTAAATGCAGTACCTGAACTGCCACACTACTCGACTATTTGCCTAATGTCTTGTACAGGCGAGGGCAAACATATTTGTCAAGAGTTGATGGGGAACTTTACCGTAGATCATGCTAGACTGTTAGGTTAGCACGCATGCTCACTCTCTTACTGTAACCCATCTTCCTTTTTCTGCTTGCCAAACAAATTCAAGCTTTCTGAATCTTGCTGCTTTTGTTCTCATTTAAAACAATCGTTTGGTTGGATATAGGAAGAAAGAAAGTGAGAGTATTTACAAAGATTCCTGCTTTTGAAATAAATCTTTTCGTTAGAGACTACTTACCTGACTGGGTAGATATTTTGGGAAAGTTGTTTGAAACTTTCGGTTACCGTAGCAACTACCTGCTTCTAACGCTCTTCTACTCGACATCACCTTTCACACCCAACCGTTCCTGCACCTGCACAGGACTGTCCTTCAGCATTTTGAGCAGTTGACGAGCTTTGCTTGCTTGCAGAATGAAATAAAATATAATATTCTGGTACGATTCTAGTATAATCTAGTTGATCACAAGACATGTTTAAATCATTCAAATGTAGCCAATGACAGCTTCGCTTGTACGCCTGTGAGACAGCGTTTGTCTCATGATGAATCATATTTGACGAGCTCTGTACGGGTTATAGAAGAGATCTACAAAGTAAGTGACGAGTTGCTCCAGGCTACTTTTTTTTATTATTTCACAACTTTCACTTCCTGTATATAAATATCAAGCACCAACGAGAGAATCGTTAGGACGAGAGGACGGGAAAACTGAACATTTAATTGTGAGTGGACGATATTTCTTGTGTTATTTGAAATGAAGAGCCATTGCCGGGACAGTGTACTTAAACTGGTCTACAGGAGAATTAAGTAACGCTTTGCCGTTTGTGGTGGCGATATTTGAAATGAAGAGCCATCGGCGAGACATTGTGTCTAAAGGAATATTATAGGGGAACTGAAGAACACTATACTTTACAGTCTGAGTTTGTGTTATTTCAACGTATTAACTTGAAAAGTTTGAGAGTCGCTCGCTTTATTTTATGGACCTCAGTACTGGAAATTCCCTTCCTATGTCCCTCTGCTCTGTTTCTTTAGTTCCACATCTGAAGTGTAAAAACACATTTGTTCTTGCAGCTTGTCTTTGCTGATGAATATCTTAAAGTGTCTTTGTATTTTTGAGTTTTCTTTGTTCAGAACAAATTGATAAAATGAAGATTTTTGACTTCTCCGTGTAGCTGAGAGCTACATTATATCAAAGACTCTTTCATTGTCTTGAAACAGTTTAGTTTTCATTGCTTAAACATCGTCAGCCTTAGTGTCTAGCACGGGTGGACATAAGCATGCGTATATAGCAATGTAGGACATCAGAGGGATCGAGAACAGATGAACTGACAGGGAGATGCAATGGCATGGTGGGAGCACTTTTGGATGAAGCGAGCATCACGGGATGCACAGTTTTATCTTAGTACCAGAGTAACAGATCACATATTAAAGCGGTATTGCTAATATAATTATGTTCAAACTTCTATGTGTGTTTTTAGTAATGGCTTTTTGTTTAAAATTTTTTTTTCAAATACTTGGGCCATGACTCCTCTCGCAAGAATTCACCGAAGGTGGTCAGTACAAGAAGTTTAAATTTCGAGTGTTGTGAAACATTTCCGCATGCCCGAGCACACGTAGGTTGAGCTCAGAGTTGAAGAGGCTCTCGACTACACCAGGGCAACACACACACGGTTGGCTGTGGGACAAGCAGTTCAGACACCTCATACTCGATCCAGTTAAACCACTGATAATTTTGCTCGATCCTGACAATGAATGCTCCGGATTTCTAACCTAGCATTTATCTAGTGAGCCTCGCCAATGGAATTTCAAAAAAAGGTAGCTAGTTCAAGATTTCACTAAGCCCTCATCTCACAAATCGAACACCTACCACGGCAAGCACGTGAAAAATGAAAGCGGCAGCCGGCTTGGGGGGCAAAGGGTCAGACAAGCCTTTGATCAATCGCTGCTGTCTATTCATCCACTTTGACAAGACCTAACCGTAAATAACGGCTCACCTGACGACGGCCAGAAAGACCTCGTCGCCAGAAGCAGCGTAGAACACGTCACTACGTGATGACGTCACGTCGCTACGCGAGGACCGAGTTCTTGCTCACCGTCTGCGGTACTCACGCCTTTCTATAGGCACTCGGTTTAGAAAACAGTCGCCTCCAAATTTATGTAGGTTGTCTTACAGGAAATCGAAATGGTTGTAGAAAATGTATATCTTGTCGAAATTCACTTAAAGGATTTAACCGGTATTTAGAATTAAAAATATCCAGTAAGTTGATAAACTTTAAAAAACTTTTTAAAGGAGCCTTTAAATTTTTGCTTTTCTTCTTCCAGTGAATGATCAGAGGTGCTGCATCTTTTATTTTTTTTTATTTGACTAACAGGATACAGGTTTAGAGAGTTAAGAGGTTTTTGAGAGATTTTTCTTCCCTCTGAGCCACCGTGCTGCCCTCTATTCCTGATAAGATTTTTTCGATCAACACCTCGTGTGAACAACAAATCTACCCGGCTTAGCAGCAGGAACGCTAATCGTCATTATAGTAGTCTCTGGGCACACTCTTGACAATTTTTTTCTCGTTAAACATATCGGGAGGGTGATAAATGGTGCTGAGGACGTTCACACTGGTGTGGGGCCTGCAGCCATAGCAGCGACTACTGTGGACTGCCAGGCTTCAGTGGGTGTTAAAAGTTATGAGTCAACGCCCAGCTGTCTTTTCCATCGAGGTGTTAGCTCTAAATTGAGATACGAAGGTGAAAAAAAAGTGTAATGCCTATGTTGGGGATGATGATATAGTTCAAGAACCTTCATTTTCAATACGTTACTTCCTTCAGCAAGTTAAGATGAAACCACTGGCTTATGACAGGAAGGATGAATAATATTTAATTCAGTTCAGGTATCACCATCTTGTTATCCTCCTTTCAAATTTTCTATAATTTATCTCTTCCGCACCTTCGTTGAGGCTTTTTTTTTCCCCTGAACCCATCTGAATTTTATTTGCGTACTTGGTCTATGAGTGTCATGAAGTTATTTCAATTTCTTTGAACGGTTTTATAAAATGATAAAATACTTGTGTTCTAACTTATAAATTTGTTATCCTCTTTGGTTTTAGTTAATTAAGTCTTAATGTTGTTATCATACCATGGAGATCGGTTTTCTGCGATAACAACAACAACAACAACAACAACAACAACAACAACAACAACAACAACAACAACACGTGAAAGCTATTCAGACCAAACACCCATATAAATACACAAGAAATACTATTTTCGGGACTGCACTATTTTGGTTACACATATAATTAAATACAACTGTACAGTCATATAATTACGGGTAAGACTTCAAACTGTGAGAAAAGTATTGTACGGGTTCAAGAAAAAGTCAGAAATCCTGAGATGACTGCCAAGAAAACGAGAAGATGGCGGGTGCAACCTCAGACTCATCGACTGATGTGATGACTGAAGTTGTCTGTTACACGCTGCTACAATCATGTCTTGAGATGACAGCTGAAATGCAATACAATAATAATAATAATAATAATAATAATAATAATAATAATAATAATAAAAAAGCCATTTTTTTGATTCACCACAACCACTCACTCTGGCTATGTTGAACGTTTTAAAATATTATAAAAGGTTATCTGTTATTTCTTGGGGGTGAAAAAAATTAGAAAGCAAAAGTTGGTGTTATTATGCTTATTGTATAACGACCGCAGTTGTAGTTGCAAAGAGTAGGCTGAAGAGAACTAGCGGGGGACACTATCAGAACTTATTTGAGCACTATAAACATTAAAAGAAAAAAGTTAATTTTTTTAAAGAATTAAAAAATCATGGTTCAAAATAAAATATTTAACATTTCGATGTTAGATAACCAAGGTAAGGATCTTGAACCAATAGGAAAGAAAGTCTTTACTTCCAAAGAAGCTCCTGGTATTTGTAGAGTGGTGAGAAAGGACCTGTTTGCCCATTTCTGTTTGTCGAGTCAGTGAGGACACGACAGCCGCCGTGATATGACAATGTTTACTTGATCACAACTAGAGGCGCCGGCAGTTTGTTCTGTCGTAACCTCGGGGTCATCGTTGACTTCTTCTCTCCCGTTCCCCTAACAAAACAAAGTAGAAAAAAGGGGCAGGACGTGTAATGCTGGATAGGAAAATCTGGCAAGTTGAACTCTTAAGTAGCGTCATTGCGGGTACCCGGTTGTCGAGATAGGGTGGCAATGCAATGCCAGGCGCTGTCTGCACCACGCTGATATCGCTTGAAGTAACGATGTTTACTTTGAAGGTCCGAGAGATTACCGGTGGATTACTTTGCATACGAACATGTTTGCCTTTTCATTTCGTTGATTTCAAGCTGGCCCACCCCATGCATACCTCGGCAGGAATGTGGGGGGCGCTGACGTGTGACTTCACGACTGAACGTTATATTAAAACTGTCACACGAATAAAGATGGATCATCTTCTCTGTTTCTGGGGGTGCATGTGACCTCGTCGACCGATTCTAATGGAACACTACATTCTGTGCATTCAAAAAAAAAAAAAAAAAAAAACGACTAGTACTTATTTAAAGCTACATTTTTTTTTGGTGGCGCTCAGATGGTCGGGTGGTGGGGGAGGGTCTGGTGCCAGCCATTAGCTTTTTGTTTATAAATATACTTAGTTTCGCGCTGTAGCTAAGAAGAGGTCACACAAGAGCGTAGGATGTGATGGAATGTGGAATATAGACATGATATATTAAAATCTTGTCGATGACCTAGCACAGATGAATAGAATGTACCTTACAGTTTTTGATTCTGGCCACAATTTTTGAAAGGGACTGAACCCCCTGCACTCTTTGGATACACACATAACATGTGAATCAGTCTTTTACATCGTTTTCCATACCACTATGTTTTTCTTTTGACATGAAAGACATGTTTCCGACACAGCCTGAGATCGGTTATTCCTCTGCTCGTAACCCAATAGCGGGCGTTACACAGAACACAAAGGGGAGGGCACACGAAAAAATATTTTCCATCAGGAAGCTCGCAGCTTAAAGCTGACTCTTGAAAGTATGGGCAAACTAGAAGAAATCCCATATGTGACCAACAATCACGCGCATCTGAAATGCAAACCCTTGCCCCCAGGTACCCCAGCTGACAAAAGCTGCCACCCTGAGTACCTCCCTCACCAGTGTAACGTATGGAGGAGACTAAGAGGGAGATGGCAGAGAGTTGTATGTCTCAGCTGTGCAGACATGACAACCCACGACAGTTATTGGACATATTTTTTTCATAAGTTTCCTTTACTTCGGAGTTTATCAAAGGGAAGGCCATTGTTAACAAGGCAAATATGAACAAGCATATGGTCACATGGCTGTGTCATATTTGTCATGTTAAAAGGGGAATTTCAGATGTAAGCATCAGACGACAATGGATGGCTAGAAGGTTGAATAAGAGAAAGAGAAAGCACCTGCTGGTTATTGTTTCCAAATGTCATCTTTGCTGAGTTCAAGATCAATGCAGTGACATCCAAATGTCTATGGATATCCTAGTTAATACATGGGCCTAGCTCATTGGCTTTAGTCTTGACACACACACACACACAGAGATGCATGTGCACACCCACGCACACATGAATGCACTCACATACACGCACTCACAGATGCACGTGCGCCACACACATACAGGACAACAGTGGACAAAACCATATGGACAAGAACATATATTTTGTATTCGAAAATGCCAAATTTGAGGGCAAAGCAATAACACACTCTAAGAATTGTTAAAGACATCTTCTAAGGGTGTGCAGACGGGAATGTCAAGACCAATGAAAAAAACAAAAAACAAACAAACAAAAACAAACAAACAAATTATTGGCTGTATGTTTTATTGAAGAGAAATATGTATCTATCAGAAGATAACCCCCCTAAACCGCTGCGTTTAATGGGGATCGTAGTCGGAGATGGGATATACAATAACAATCGTTTTATTTTCGCCCGCGAAACAAATAAACGACTTTCGCACAATCGTGTTTTTGTCGTAAGAAATGACTAATAAAATTGTAGTAAAATTTTAAATCCATAGAAAATTTGCGTGCCACACTGCCTCTGTACAAAAGAATACATGCAATGTTGTCATCAGCAGGGTTGTTTCGCTGATCAAGGGGTTGTTTATCTTCGTTTATGTTCATGAAATAATACGTCCTGTCTTCATAATGAACATATATATATATTTGAAAATATGTTCGGCATGTCTTTCTCCAACAAAATCAGTTCTTCCAACGCATGAAGCATGGATCCACCGTGTAGGGGGACACACTCAGAGTTTATCAATGGCATCGTCAGTGTGAGCTCGGAACAGGTCGTCGCTGATGCGTAAGTTAATATTTTCCAGACCTGTGTTTACTGGTCCGTGATTCTCTGCTACAGTGTCGGGGTCGTACAGGAAGCCCGGGATGTATAAAAAAGGATGTCCGCGTATAATAACTTTTCGACGAAGCGCTGGAACCTTAAAAAGCGCGATCTCTCCTTCTTCGAAATGAGCAATATGTTTCTGTATTTGCTCGAGCAACATCTCATCTGAAACTAGATAAATTAGTCCAAGAGTAGGTAGATAAGACATCGCATGAATATTTGGATGTGTTTATATTTAGTTATATATATATATATGAGAGAGTGTGTGTATGGGTGTAAATGCATGATCTATTATATTTATATGTTAATTGATGAGTTTACCACATGATTTAACGGGAAAATAACTTCTGAGCGTAAAAGCAAAAGACAACAGACAACAATGTGGGTCGGACAAAGAATCTCCGACACGGACAGTAGTTTTTAACACTTTGGCTATTTTTGTAGAAGTATCGAAGCTTCTTTGTTGTTGTATATGTAGTTTACACTTTCCTTTTCACAGCCACTCATCACTCTTTATAACCAAACCTGTCCACGGACTCACTTCTGAGACCTCTTCGCCGTCTGCTCATCGAGTGGATGTCAAAGTCCTCAGGTTTAATTTGATTGGAGCTTATGATAAAATCCAGTAATCTATCGTCGGGTTCTTCTTTATTAATCGCTGGAAAAGTGTTGAACGCCCGGTAAAGGTCATCCTCTGCAGCAAAATGTCCCCCAGGGGGTGGAAATTCATAAGACCTGTCACTGAAAGTCGGATCGTATCTTTTCGAAAACATAGATCGAGATGCTTTTCCTCGATCAGCTTTACGCTGCTTTAAAGTGTATTTCTTCTTCTTCTTCTCCTCAGCTTGGGATGAAACGTTGCTGCTACTGAGGTCTGTGAACTCAGGACTCGTCTTCTTCATCCCGTCTGTGAACAACGGCGCTTCGTCGGAATCCGAAAGCTTTTTAAAGATGCCTTCATCATCTGTGTCGGACTGGACAAGGTTCAGACTAGAAGACCTTAAATCTTGCTTTCTCCTGACTGAACTCCTTTCAGGCAAAGGTTTGTGTGCTCTTTCCAGCCAGAAGTCTGCTGATCCGTTAGTGCCAAACAGCTTGTCTAAATAACTAAATAGATCATTTTTGTCTTGGTTTTTGTCCAAGGTTGAAATCAAAGCGCTTTTTCGCCTATTATGTTGGACTGTAGGCAATTTACTGATATACAATTGATCATATAGATTTTTCTTAAAATTCTGGGCATTATCTAAGCGGTTCCATTCATCGTTATTGTTTTTCTTTGATAAACTGGTTTTCTTTTCCTGACTGGCTCCTGTTGCTGTTGTCCTTGTTGTACTTTGTCTGTTAGTCTCTGGATGGAGAGGGATTTCAACCAGCGTAAAATTACTAAATAGGTAAAGTCGTGATTTGTGAGTTCTGTTTCTCTTGTCCACAGACGCATTGTCCTCGCTACCACTGTCTTGGAGGGTTCCTGGAAAAAGATATAGTAGTCCCATATCTCGTTTTCTTTTCCTTTTATGATTTCGTCTCGTGGTGGCTTCATCTAGTCTCAGTGTTGATGCGTTGCTTGCCTTGTCCTGAAGATGAATCGTTTCTCCGTTGTCTGTCTGTAAAGTAGTCAAAAGATTGCTAGGTCTTTGCTGAACAACTTTATTATTTCCCGATAGAGTTTTCAGAAGATATGAAGACACAGCCTCTGAATTTGATCTTCCAAAAGTTCTTTTCACAATTCCATTGTTCTCGTGGTTTTTTGTCATCTGTATCCTTGATGGATTTTCATCGATGAATTCCTTAATTTTCGCAACGCCATATTTTGCCGAAGAAGACTCGGTACTTTGACGAAGATCCCTGGAGGCACTTGTTTGGTTGTCGGGCTCGGAAGCATCTCCGCTGCTGTGAGTTGTTTGGTGATATTGTTCTGCAGGGCTTTGGAAGATGGAGAAACAAATTGCGAGTTGCAGGATAAGACTCATACAAAACACAGGCAGTAGTGTGCATACTAGCTTCAGCGCCATTTTGTTTGACCTTCCGACAACTTCGACAAATGACGTCATTTCATTTGCGTCATTTATTCGTCGTCACCATTTCTCTCTTGCGTCATTATTTCGTCGAAATAGAGTTATAGGTCTTGGCTTAGATAGAGTTATAGACCTTTCATAGAACTCAAGACACCAAAGAGTTGTGTGAGATTATCGTGGATGAAAGCAATAATGATACTGATGAAGACAAGTTTTACAACCCCTACAATCATCTGGTTTTTAAAAGTATTCATTCGAGAAAAGGGAGAAAATTCATTCCTTGCGGTAAGGGACCATCTAAACACTTTGAAATCATGCGGCCATTGCCTCGGAAAAGAAAATGCTTTTGGCTAGATGGATGACGTGGCTGTGAGGCAAAATGCAAGCCATCAAGATAGCCAGCTTAATTAGAAAGCTAGACAGAAAAAGAAAAATTATGGGACGCCATGTTGAATGATTAAAAATACGTAGATGCTTCTAGATAGCCAGTAGTAAAAGGGGAGGAGGCACCGCCAAAAAAAAAAAAAAATTTATTGGCGCAGCTGTTCTTCCTCCACTTTTTGTGTTTTTTCCGTTAGAAGCTACGATGAGTTTCACACTCTGCGGCGTCTCATTCAGATAACAGCAGCAACAGGCATCTGATGCTTCACAGATACGTCAGGGCGTGTAGTGAACGGAAAGCCCATCGCACTACTGTAGTATCACAGCAACGTCTTCTCTGACGCTGAGCAGCATTCATCCTTTGCTTCCTTGTATCACTCTCCTCCCCGACTAGGGGTACGTCGTAAGCTATATGTTATAGCTATATATAAGCTGAAACTTACAAAATCCATGCTAGCTCTATGATCGAAACAACAACAACAACAACAACAACAACAACAACAACAGCAGCAGCAGCAGCAGCAGCAGCAGCAGCAGCAGCAACAACAACAACAACAACAGCAACAACAATTAATAAAAGGATCCTGGAGAAATGGAAGGAAAACACTATTTTTGTTTTATCTCAGCGGAGCAAAGCATATAAATGTCTTCAATTCGTAACGACCTAAGCAACCCCATCCTACTAACCATCTGGTTTATTTTTCTGTAAGGATGGGATGAGCAGTTGATGAGTGAAACAGAATAGTATACAGCCAGTAGTGATGTTTAGTTTGTAACTACGTACTTCTCGTGAGCCAGCATGAAGATGAGGACGGCGGTAGGAGGGGGACAAACAGTACTTTCGACGAAACCCGAAAAACTTCCCACAGCTCATCGGTTGATGAAAAGCTTATCGGGTAGCTGACGACTCGAGGTGTAGTGTAATGGTGTCTGTTCACTTTGTGCTTCGCTCGAGTTTCAGTGGCAAATACGTGATCGAGTTTCACACCATCGAGCTTGAATGACGGTCCCGAGGTTGGGGGTCTGTTGAGATTGGGAACATTGGGAGGACAGCGACAGTGACAGATGTTTCGTCAACAACGGAGCAGTTGAGGATGTGGTGTGGAAGCAAGCAGCTCAGTTTTAAATCATCTAGAAAACCATTAGAGCTGTGGCAGACATTTGTCTTGTCTAACATTGTGGCATTTTGTATGTCATCAAACAGAAGTGAAATGATGAGAAAGAGCGATGTTTTGATTGATAACGCTAAGCTAGCTCAGGAATTTTTACAATTTTTGCCTCAACAATGGTCTCCAGGTTAGGAAATGGAACTATAAAAAATTCCCGCTATAAGTATATCAATACTTGGTTTTTTAAAAAAAACTTCTGGACTTCACAAGAAGACATAAAAGCCGAGACCAAACGCTTGTCAAGATTCAGAGGGCAGGAGGTGAGGTCAGGAGAGGGCATCCGCGCATGCGTAAAGGCTGTTGCATGCAGATAATGTTTGTTTGTGTATGTGTACACGTCTGCATGCTGGAGAGACAACTTGAAATCAGATCCCACTGATCCGGTTTACCATGCCACGGAGCTGGTGAAGGAAGCGAAATGAAGTCATCGCCGTCAACAGATGATTACATAAGTGCAAAAACATGGCGCACGTGCGGTGTGAGTGCTACATCCATATCCGGCTTTCAGACACTTTTCCACTTCTGTGATAGATACCACAACCCTGTGCTGCAGCAGTCTTTCTCGTCAGTCGCTCTTCCCCATCTGTTCTCTCTTACAACTTCAGTATAATTTGTCCACACTTTCTCTAACGCACTATGATGAAAACCAGTTACAGGGGTACATGTAGAAGACGAGTACTTTAAAATTAATAATAAAAATGAAAACAAGCAGCAATAGGACGTTAGTAATGCTGTAGCTTATATTATTTTCAAGTGCATGAAAAAACGGAAAATAAAATCACTATGACAGACGGACGGACGGACGGACGGACAGACAACATATGTCCAAAAAAATGTAGGTGGAAGTTAATTTCTGTCCGTTGCAGGTGTTAGCTTCTCGCCGGCATGTAGAGAAGACGAAGAGCGGGGCTGAGGCTGGCAATCACACCTCAGGTGAGTGTGGCGCAGGTGCTAAAAATGCGGAAGCTACCTCGCAGACTACATGGCTGCTGAAACAATTACAGTCGCCTTGTGCCTCCACTGTTGTTCTCAGTCAGTCTGATTAATGCTTTCTTTTCTGCTCCTCTGTTCGTTTCAGCACCCCAAAGAAAGACCAAAAATAAAGGTGCGGAGGTTTTCGCGGGGTACACGTACTGTTGTGGCCGATGGAAGATGAGAAATACAACAGCTTTGTTATTTTGTTATTATTGTTTTACTTCATTTTAGATCAATATTTCCCATGACTGCTTAGCTCTCAGCGACGAACATCTGTTGGTGCAATTAATTTCTAACTCAAATCCAAACTAACAAATATTGATGTAGAGTATAAACTAGTGTTTTATGGATCATCTTTTATTAAAAGCTTAGCCCTCCACGCATTTGTAGAACCTGGGTTTGGTTAGTGTGTACATCTCTCTCTCTCACACACACACAATGTAGAAGGATGCATGGACAAATAAGCGTAAATGAATCTTTTCCTCTTAGTCTTTTTGATATGTTTTCGTCGCTCTTGTTTACTATTTCTTTATGTCCTCGTCTTCGCATGCGTTGTAGTAATGGTGTGCGCATGCGCGTGTGTGGGAGTTTGCTTCCATTTTCTGGCTTTTTTCCTCCATCGTCTGTTAAACAATTCCTGAAGCTCATGAATTTTATGTTTGAGTAACGTAAACTTTTTTTTTTTGAAAGTACCGTTTATTTTTATAGATTTTTTTTACCCTTACAACTTTCGATTTCTTATATTTCGTTCTTTGTCATTTTTATAGTTTCTTCAGTGAATATGCATTGTATTATTTACTTCTAAGCAGAGATTGCAATCTGTCTTGGTCGTGATGCTGCTCATTAAAAGTTCCCAGTATTATTATTTTTTTTAGGTTGCAATGCTACACAACCAAATAAAAAAGTGATAAGAATTTTATAGCTCTTGGTTCATATTTTGTAAAAATCCAGTAATTTCTGACTTCTCATTGCGCATTAAAATTTATTTATTTATTTATTTTTTTTTTTGGTAGGTGTAGTTTGCCGTATATTTCTTTTATTTCACACAGACACTAAGATACACTCCTAACACTGCTTTCCCTCACCACACCCACCCATCTCCAGGCATGCACACACACATGTACACACACACACGCTCTCCTCAGGTACACAACGAGCACAGGAGGAGATGGCGATGAGGAATTCATGTGAAATAAATGCGCCTTCAGGCCTGACGCCGTTTTGGCTAAAAATGTCGGCTTGAATAGATGGCTTACTTCCCTTTAGCTCTGACCTCACAACATGGGGTGTCATATTCATCTCCATTCCATCTGTAACATTCTAAAGCTCTCCATGTCTCTTTTTAATCTTTAATACTTTTTTAATTTATCAGATGCATCTTTACGATCGGACATTTCGTTGGAGCGGCACTGATGGTCTGAACATTGGGAAATGTTATTGTTTACTCTTCTGTTTGTTCCTATCACTTGTTTTTTAACACTTGTCAAGAATATTGCACGTGTGAATATGAAGAGTACAAGTAATTTTTTTTTCTATTAGTCTGCTCGAGATGAGCATTATGGTTAATGTCATTTCTCAAGAGTTAAGCATAGCGATATATTCATGGAATTAGGGTGTTGTTCATGTTGTTAGTCCCTTCTTTTCAATGTCTCCTCACGTTTAAATAAAAACACAGCGCCCTATTATTTTACTTCGCTTAGCTCTGTAAAGGTTGTGAGCGAACGAAAATGTTTTTTCCCACAAAGTTTCCTAAACTTCGGCAATCCATCATTCACGTGAGACGCTCATATCAATGTATACTTATGTCACGATGAATTGTTCGCATCGTAGATGTATCGCTGAGCGATGATAGCGATACCATCCGCTACCGGCAGTCCGGCATGCATGTGTTGGGGTGACAGATGTCTCAGTAAGGTAGACGAAGGCCAGGAAACATTTCTTTTCAGTCCTTCGGTCAAGCCAAGAAAGGATTTCTTTTCAGCAGCACGTCGGGACTAAAGCCTCGGAGGTGGCATGTAAAGAATGGCTGCCCTGTACTGGATGAGCCGGCGGTTCGCCCATCCCTGCCCTCCTCCCCCACTTCTTTGAAGGTGTCGTCTGTTGTCACAAGCAACCTACACAATTTACGCACACGTGTAGCCCATTCCGATGACCTAGCATGCTTTTGTCAGGGGACGGAACCTGCGAAAACTCATTAGGTCCCAGAAAGGCCATCTGGTCGAAGACCGTGGTCAAGACCTCGAACGTTGCTGGACAGATAACCATAGGGACTGGTTATTGCCCCTTGACACGCCTCCTGCACCATTTTACTTTGAGTAGCCTTTCTGGTAGTGAAGATATGAGGAAAGAATGTAAAGAAGCATGAAGTCACTGAAAAGTGGTTTAGAGTGGTAGTTAAACAAATTTTTGGAATAGAAAATGGTCAGGGTTTTGTTAAACAAGTTTCACACAACACGAATAGCCAGGCGGTAGCTTAATCAGGGTCTTAAAAAACAGTGGAGACTTTCGATGTTCCCATATCCCCTACAGCCAGAGAGAGAGAAGGAGTTAGGGAGGAATGTTGCAGTTAATCAGTCTAAAGCCTTAGCCGGATACGACTTCAGAAAAAGGCAGTCTTCTGTTTCTTACTACGGGTACCTCTTGCTGTTGCTGTCTGACGTGTGCAGCTACCCCGGTGAGAAGATAACTATATACGCTGCAGGACATTTAAAACAATTCTAGACATGTTCTTCTGTTTATTTTAAACTAAACGATGTTGGATAAGGGTGATCGACACAAACCATTTCGGTACGCATGACAGCACTGTTAAGCCAGCAATCCTTGTTTACAAACAACACTCCTCCCATCTCTTCTCGCTGGCGTTGAAACAGCAGGTCTTTGACCGAGCTTCTACTCCACGTGGTCTGTGGATACAGAAGGTAGTCTGGAAAAGCGACAGGTAGAAGTGCAGTTATAGGACGTAGTGGCACCATCGGATATACAACTGTTTCTAGAAAGTGTGTGCGAGTTTGTTTTTGGAACACCTGGGGAATGGACATCAATATCTGAAGAAAAAAGATTTTTGTTCACAATACATAATGTTCTTGTTGTAATACTTTTTCCATTCCATAATGTCTTACATTCAATATCTACAAAATTCTTAACAACTGGTATATATTTCTAATTGTTTTATTCGATCTCCTTTTAATTACTCTGTATAAAACATATATTAAATATGCAGGACTTTTTGACATTGAAAAAAGATTATTTTTACATATGAAGGACTTTTTAATATGTGTAGAAAGGTTGTGGGACAGACACTGAAGATGGCATTTCTGTCAACAACCCTCAACGGAACAGAATCAGACAAAATAAACATTTGTTTGTAGGTTTGTCTTTTCAAATCTTTGTCCCTGCACTCCGTCTGGTAATTACAACAATGGACAATAGTAACCACCGGAAAACCCTGAACATATTCGGGTTGGAGGACAGGGGATAGAAATGCTTTAGGAAAGCACAGAAGAGAAGACACCGTCTGAAGGGATGGATATTATGGGAGGGAGAGGCGTGATTAGCCTTAAATTACAGTTTGCAGGCCTCGTCCTTTATAGGCACAGAACAAAGTCTGATGCGTGTAGAAGGATGGTACAGGAGGTTTGTCCTACTTTGCTTCATGCCACGTTTTCCTTTTTCTTCATTCTTCACTGTTTTGTCTTCATGGCTCTGTGTCACTATAAAAGCAAA
Source organism: Pomacea maculata (assembly GCA_004794325.1). Lineage (NCBI taxonomy): Eukaryota > Metazoa > Mollusca > Gastropoda > Architaenioglossa > Ampullariidae > Pomacea > Pomacea maculata. The sequence goes on from SRHC01001281.1 coordinate 899,849, forward strand.
ACATGGCTTTGTCTGCAGTCATAGGGGACTGAAACCGCAAAGATTAGTGTCAAAAATATACGGATCTCGACTCCATGCATGGGTGTGTGGGTATAGGAGTGTGTGGGTATGTGCAAGCGTGTGTTGAGGGAGTGAGGGCGAGGGTGAGGGTGAGAGGAGGATTGTGCACACGAGTGTATATGTGGTATCTGGCGAACAACGTAAAGACGTGGAGCGAAGAAGGTTTACAAAGGTTTTGTAAACAAACTTCGTCTTTGTGAATTGTCTTCTCGTTGGGTTTATACTGTTCTTCATTATTCACCTCTGTTTTGTTTCGGTTTAGCAGAGGTTAAGTGATTCAGCGTGTCAATGGGCTATCCCAGCAAAGTCTGTTTAAATAAGCTTCGCGATGTTGCTAAAACTTCATAACTGCAGCTTAGATAGCCAAAGATTTGTTTGTAAATAGGAATGAGGTTGACCAGTTTAAAATGAATCATGAATCTGCGAGTATTTACATTTTTATCAGATTATAATATGATATTTATTTTATAATTTCCGACAGTAAAGTTCTTCCACTATCAATGCTTCAGGTTTAAATCCTTTTCTTTGGCCCATTTCAAAATGTCTACTCAGTTTATCAGTTCTTGTTCGTTGTGGAAGATTTGTAGAGACAGTGGCGCATGGCACGAGGGCCGAACGACCGTGATACGAGAACTTTCTGAGTGCATGAACCCTGGCCACACACATTTCCCCCCTTGTATCTGTTACTAGCACCAACCCTCCTTTGTCGCCAACAAACATCTTTTCAGCAGCCAGTTAAACTTTGCTTAGCTCACAGCAGGTCGTTGTCTTACCAAGGTCTTATTCGCATCACAAAACACTTTTATTTTAAAGTCCATTCTGCTGACGACCACTTGGTTAGGTTTCTGATTCAAACTTTCTCACTGGAGCGTATGTGGGAGGTCCAGCTGACTTTAACACAAAGGTTCTGGTCTTCTTTCTCGTAAAGGCCTGAGCTCATGTTTTAATTGAGAATAATTAGCGATGTTTTATTTAGAATGACAAAAGGTTTTACACCACTGTGTATCTACATTTTGTCTATAGCATGCTGCATGGATTGCTCTCAAGTTTATTGCACTATATATATTGTTGGCACTGTTGAGACTTGATGAAAAAATACCGATTTTATAGTACAAGCTGCTTTTTGGTAAACAAAGTTTGTTTGTGTTTACGTCTTGGAAACAAAGGCGGTTTTAAGAAGTGTTGCAGACATATAAAAAACGGCCTACTGCCTGAAAAAACCCACTACTATTGAAAAAAAAAAACAACTACCACACGGATGTCCGCAACGGCATTCAACAATCTGAAGTGGAATTCAAAGTAGGTGTCAACCAGTTCCAGTCATTGCATGTGTCACCCCCACACACTATCACAAGTAAAACTGTAGACTGGAGAGTCACACGTACACAGGGTGAGGGGCAGGAAATATAAAAAAAAAATTCTGGTAAGAATAAGTAAAACTAACAACAAATTGCAGTATTGAATGGTAACACGTAGTTGTACAGAAGACCTCACGTGCGTCAAAGGGTCAGGGGTGAACGTTTGGTTTGAATTTTGCACAATGTTGGGAGGGGAATGGGATAGGAGACCGCAGTACCCGGAAAAGTACCCCGACAGCATGCCCTTTCAACAGGTGTCCCAAAAGGAGATCTGAACCCAGAGTCTCAAACTGCAGCCGTGACAAGTTAGTGTTTTGATAACTACACCACCGGACGCCCCCACGAGGGCTGGTTGACAAGATTTGCTCGTTAACTGCTCGAAAATCTTGTCCCGTTACCTGGCAATAATGACCCTTGACTCCTGCGTGTGCAAATGAGATCGTGTCACCGGTCTTTCACGGCAGTTCCATCCCCTTAATTCTACTTATGACATTTTACAGAGAGGGAGAAGAAGATGGAAGAAAGGAGCTCAGTAATTATTTGAACACAGATACTTTCCTTATACGAAGTCACAACAGTCACGCCACCTTCGACTGTCAGTGGTGACTGAGAAAGAAAAAAAAAAAAACAACAACAACTAAGACTTCGAAAGCATAGCTAATGTGAACTTAGCGCGGGTCACAGAAGGTATGAAAACGATCTCCGATTAAATTTTATAGAAGCAGTGCCTGGGTAAAAATCAAATCAAACCGGAAACACAAAGGGATTTTTCTTCTTTTTTCACAGCGAATCAAGATGGAGGAAGGGGGAATGAGACTGTGTGATTAATGTTGTTAAGGGTGAATACTGGGGTTTCTATGACTGAAGTCTACACAAAGCTACGGGAACAAAGAGGCAAGTCTCTGCCCCATGATTAGCGGCCAACTTCGCCATTAGCAGCTTATTCACACCCGCATTCCTCCAGGTGCATATTAAAGTTGCTGGCTTTATTCATATTCATAACTGCCAGACCGAAAGCCCCTTTATCCCCCGGGCCTTATTACCGTTCACGAGTCCCTCACACCGTGAAACGGTTCCCGCCTCTGCTGCCTGCTGACCTCTGGGGTCACATCCTGCGCTCCAGCAGCGACCTCCTCCACAAGCTGAGTTCACCTCACTTGTTTACTGTTGTACTTCCTTCTAAAAAAAATCCTTTGCTATAATAGAAGGGGAATTCTGCAGGGTTAAAGTTTTTTTTTTTTACTGCCATCGTGTACAAACTTGTCTGATAACTGTGCATCCTGGATGGTGTCTGTCAGTCAGTCTGTCTGACCATCTGTGGCTACCCTACCGTCTGTTAATCTGGCTATTCTTTTAAATGCCATTTACCTGAATATACTACATTAGGCTGCGAAATTCACGGAAGAAAACAAAATATGTGGCGAACAGTACTAATTAAGTAAGTGCTGACATCTTTGCAACGACCTGGAGTCAATAAAGAGTTAATAAAGCAAGAAAGAGAGTCGGTAAAAGGAGAGATGTGTTCTTTTGAGACAAATTATTAAGAGGGCCTTACTGATTATCCGTCAGTGTTGAAAATTTTTTAGACATAATCATCAAACTTTAAAAAAAGTATCAATGTCACTAAATGATACGCGAACGGTGCTGTGCATTTCCTGGATAGGTCAGGGTATCAGAAAAGATGTGATCAAAACATAAAGCTATGTCATTTGGTCTAATTAACAGCCAGGTGTTTTGCTTGAAAACTCGATGAAATATTTTTTCACAGTCACTTTAGAATGTTCTTTCACTGGGAGAAGCGAAGCAAACAAGTTAGAATATCTTCGCATGTTTTGCATTCCACCGATTCAATCAGATGAAATTCTCCATATCCGCCTGGTGCGCTGGTGTCTACCTGTTTACCTCTTGGGGAATGTTTGCCATGAACAAGGGAAAGCAACTATTACGGTTGCTTCTAGGTTTCTCCACTTGCTTTCTAACATCACAGTAGAACTCGATACAAGATCTTCATACCTCCACGAAAAGATGCTTTGAGTATCTGAGCCCGCAGAACTGATAAACAGAACGAACGTGTGAGCGTGCGTGCGCGCTCTCGCGTTTGTGAGTCTGTGCTGTTTGTTATCGAAGTCACAAAAGCTTGGATGCTAAGGTTAGGAAGATGCACGTTCCCCCCGACACACACACACATATAGAGACACACTGAGTCTCGAACTCACACTCCTTTCCTTTCCCTTTCCAGCTCTCATTTTTTCCTACCTTTCGTGATGTGCAATCTTCAAATACATTGAGACTCACTTGAGGTTGCTACTTTGTTCATTAATTTCCTTATTTTCCACTTTTCCCCACTTGTTGCTGTTCACAAAGGGTAGTCAGATGTATGAGCAGACAGCGCTCACTGTTCACAAGATTCCACTATGCACTGACAGATGGTAATGGGTCTTGTTCGCACATGATTGCATTTTGTTTTCAGACTTTTGGTAATCTAAATCAAAGAGTGAAGCGTATACTTTCGCCTTTGGCTGTAGGTATGCCAACCTGAGAGCAGACAGGCTCCTTTGATACCAGGATAAAGGAGGAGACAGGAGGAGAGCAGACAAGGCAGCTGGTGCTAGTCAAACAAGCACGACAAGCTCCAATGTACTTCTCTCGTCAGTCGCTCGACTAAAAATTCTGGACGAACTTGAAGGATGTAATCCAACTGTTATCACCACTTTAAAGAAGCACATATTTTAAAGAACTCTTATAAATGTATCATAGAGAAAAAAAACGTTAACGTTCACCATCGTCAACTTTTGTCTCGCTTCCAGTTTATGTAAAAGTAGTATGTTAAAAAAATCCGTTGTTTTAAAGACATAAAACAAGTCACGGAGTAATTTAAGTGCTTAATTCAGCATTGAAGGACATTGGAATTCTTTAGAAAAAAATAGTTAGCGTGTCTTTCTTCGCATAACAAGTTGAGCGCAGTCTAGCCAACTGTCTCTTGCCTCTCAAAAAAGGGAAGAGTTCGCCGGGTGCAGTGGATTACCCCACACACCCGGAGAACAACCCATGACACACAGGGTACGTTTTCCTTCTACACTGAGTGGTTTTGTACCATTGTCACGGGCTCGGGGATTGTGGACGCACTTGCAGCGATTCATTGCAGGGACATTGCATACGAAAGGGCTCACAAGAACAGAAGGCATTTCTTAGTCCACCAAGGGCGAGCACGCCAGCAGGATTTGGAGGGAAAAATTTGTCACCTAAAGAGAACTCAGTATCCTACACTTCATTAAAAGATTGCAAAACCCTTTCAAATTTAAAGAAGGAACAATAAGCATCTTGATGCAAAGTCGGTGTACTTTAAGGGCAACGACTGCTTTCAAACACTTTGGAAAGCCGAGACAATCCCGACAATGTCTCAGAAAACAGAGATGTCTCATCACTACAGTGGCTTCAAGTCTCAGCAACAATTTAAGTTTCTTAGAAAAGATGCCATGTTTAAGTTTCCAAGAAAAGATGCCATGCTTACTTGAGTGCTTTGGTCTAACAATGTCAATGATATATTTTTGATTTTGTTTGATACTTAAAGCGAATTTTGAGCATCACACAAAATATACCGCCTTTCAAGATCTCTTTGTGTAATAACTTTCGCAAATAACTATGGAGCATCTGCAAATTTAGTGGTTCTGCACTGATCGTTGTAATTCAGTACAGAACTAATCTGAAAAGAAAAAAATCTGCTGCAGTAAAATCAGATACATTTGTCAGGCTTTGATTAAAACACCTGACAGTAAATTATATCTTATCACAAAGCAAAAGCCGTTTTTGCTTGAAAGAATGCATCCTTAAATTGTTAAAATCTATCAAGAGAATTTTGAATTTTGTGAAGTTTTGAATTGTTGCTAGAGAGTACTGCCTGTTAATTGTCATAACAGTCGACACAATCCGTGCAACCACTCAGCAGCATTAACAATACAAATGTTTGAGGACAGGGTTTGAAGACAAGACAAGAAGGACGTATAAAGAATAATTATGGTTCCAGGATCGGAATGGACACAGGGTTTCCCCACTCATGCTCGGCATGGCACCAGAATAACAGAAGCCTGTCATTTTCGCCACCAGTATAGCTTTTTATGACCCTTTCCGTGCGACTAGTTGCTTGTCAATCCCATTTTCTGTCATTAGCGCAGATTATCCAGGCTGGTTATAGTTGCGGCATTTAGAGGCACCACCAAAAAAAAAAAAAAAACCAAGAAAAAAAAAAAAAAAAGAAAAAAAAAAAAGCCAACCCAACCGTAAGCTTGGATTTAGCAATTTCATGTCGCACATTGAAAACTGTTTTGATTTTTTCCCTTTAAGCAGAAAAGATCACATCTACATGATATTTGCATAGGTGACAGCTGAACGCAAACGGCTCTCACGGTCACGGGCGATGGATGTAATTTTTATTCATGAGGTTTGAAGCTGTCGGTGGCCATAATGTCCAAGTTAGAGCTGACATATTGACATATTTTCCGCTGGCATCGGCCTACAGAGGTTCAGTTTATCAAGGCACAGTGCCATTTTCGCTTTAATTTTATCTATACTTTTTTTCTGTCGAGTTGCTTTGCAACAGTGTAGAATAAACAAATTAGTTTTGAGTAGGATTCACAAACATCTTTTCCATGGCGCAGATTTCTCAATAAAAATCGTCTGAGATGCTGTCTGAAATTTGTTTTTGAGAAATCAGATGGCACGAGAAAATACAGTAGTCTTTGCACGGAACTGTCATTGTAAGATACAATTTTAATATGTCTGGCCGTTGTCATGAGGGTCAAGAGGTCACACTTATAATACTGACAGCCAACAGGTTAGCTACATATCCTCCATGTTAGCATTCAGCTCTTAAGCAATTTTCTATTCTGACACGTGGAATTTCCTTCATAAAATTTTGTTTCTATTTTTAATATCCAGGCTAAAAAGTCAGCCTTGTGAAGAAAAAAAAAATTCTCCCGATTATTGAAAGGACTTTGGTGTTAGCGAACGTTTCACGCAGAATATGAATGTCATCAAGTCTAGGCCGTCCTTAATGATAAATTATGATATAATCTTTGACATTTCCCGGCCATATTCTCCTCCTGATATGACTTCAGCGACAGATGACATACTGAGGTCACGTGTCTGTGTCATGCCCCTCCAAAGATAGTGGTGTCTGTGACGGACAGACTTCAGGTAAGTTGAGGAACACCCTTGTCTCGCCATTTATTTGCTGTCTGGGGTGCAAAAATGTTGGATATATTCGGGTGTCCTTCGTTCGAAGCGATGCATGTGAAGCTACGAGCACACCTCCCACGACAAAAATGGACATCAGCAACAACCACATTTACCAGTCTGGTTTTTTTTAATGAGGGCAAAGTTCTTTGGTGATATACCACATTACTCTTCAAACAAATGTGAACAGTGAAATTTAATCCTGCCTCGACTGGTAGACGAAAGGCTCGGAGAGACACACAGATCTTTCACCTTTCATTGCAGGGTGCTGCTTTGATGTTGACTCTGCCCTTGGTAAATAAAACAGAGAGATGCACTAGAGAGGTGTAGGCGCCGCATCTTGTCTTTCATTCCCTTGCTTTAATCGTTCAACAAGGCAGGGACAACCACCGCTAGCAATCATCTCCCTTCGAAAGTGACATAGCTGTCTGCACGAGCTGCGGAGAACGTCACAAGCACCCGGGGTGCGCCCCCGCTGACTGGCCCACCATCGACTGACAGCATCCCAGCAGGTAGTGTGAAATATTGGTGTCGCCGAGAACAGGTGCTCATCCTCCTCGGGTGGAAAGGCTCAGTCATGTCGTCCAGCTGTCGGAGTTTCGCTATTGGCTGACTTTCCTCCAGTCAATGATCATCGGTACATCCTCCCGAGGTCCTCTATTTTTACATTCTGTGGACAACAAATTTACGCATAGTCTGTGATCTTGCTGGAGGAGGAATGATCGGTAGCAGTCACAGAACCTGGATGCTATACCTAACTGAGCTAGCAACATGCTAAAATACTGATAAAATATGAGTAGTTTAGCCGACTTGACAGTTGGTATCCAGCTAGAACTGCTATGCACCTGGTCCTTAGCTGTTTGCGAGCTTGCTTTCGGAGTCAGGGCCGCCGAGAGCCAGCCCGGGCCCCGGGACAGACGACCTCTCCGGGCCCCTTGTACTTGTAATCATAAATTATTTTCCCAGTATATAATGTATGTTTACAATTCGAATCTCAATATCTACACTCGAACTCAACTTCTGCATGTGTATTGCTTGGGTGTTCTGTCCTTAGACCTTTCTTTAAAAGAAAAAGAAAAGGAGAAGAAGAAAAAAAAATCCACTTACCAAGGCCGGGCCCCCTTGACAGCCGCGGGCCCGGGTACACCAGACCCCCCTGTCCCCCCCTCTCGTCAGGCCTGTTCGGAGTTCAAGGCGGAGGATTCGAGGCGTACTCCGGCCTATGATTGGTTAATTCCAGCCTGTCCACTCAGCACAAAACCGGGTACTTGACTGACTAGGCACGATACAAAGAGATGAATGGAGAGTGTTGACGTCAGCAATGTCCGGCCCGTGTCGTAGACGCGATTTGCCACTCTCTCTCCCTCTTGACCTTTGGCATTTTAACGTTTTTACAGTGCTAATGAGCTCATAACCCTTTAGCTGCTTAGTACATAAAATTAGTATAGCGGTTCTAAAGGGTTCAAGAAAAGCAAACAATTCCTTAGAAGAGCACGTTAGACCGTTTTTCTTTTTAATTTTCGACAAACAGGCTCGTACTGGAAAAGGCTTGCAGCTTGTTTGTAACAATAGTAAAGTTTATAATCGACAAATGCCTCAACACACATTTTCTTTGCGGTTGTCAGGAGTACAACAGTAACAACTGTAGGATACCATTTTGTTGTGGACATGGAGAAGAGCATCTTGGTGAGCGCGAGGCTGTAAGTGCTGCACTTGTATAAAAACAAGACGAAACACTCTTCCAGGGAAAAGAGCCACAGAAACATCCTACCCACTTAACATTTCGTGTTTCCTTTTTCTTTTTGATGGGAGAACAAATAATGGGGAGGTAATCGAGCTGGCTGTTTGCACGGCGGATGCTTTCGTCTTGACCTCTTGCAGGTCCGCCATCGACTGTTTACACCTCGCAGGCTGTTCCACAGCACGTAGAGGGCGACACCATACACACGAAGTTATCGGTAACAAAACACAAAGACAGGTGTAGGTCTAACTATCTGCCATTAGACCTACGTGCATGTTTGCATTCATCCCTGGAAGAAGACAGAAACACTCCGCGAGCTGCCCAGTGGTCCTCAGAGCAAATTACACAAATTACATAACCTGCTACCTTACCTGTTTCCCTCTCTGTTCCACGTGTGTGTTTGTGTGTGTCTGTGTGTGTTTGTGTGTGTGTTTTGTGAAATTTTCCATTTAGCGTATGCGCTCAGAATTTTAAATTTAATGTCTGTGCTTCCATGGTATAACCAGTAGAGCATCATTAAACAAAAACCACACATGAAAATTCGAAGACGGTATTCTTCTCGCTGATTTATTGACTAGGTCCTGTCCATGAAAAAGTTTCTTACTGTACAGAACTACTTTGTTTTTGGGCAGGGGTACACAAAGTCAGATAGAAATTTGAATAGTCACATTGCAATTTTGGTCCCATTATATTTTTGTCTTCTCCCTGTCCCCCTCTCTCTCTCTCACGGATGTCACTTTCTAGTGACAAGGACAACGAAGGTGGCTGTGAATTTATTGACTAAAAATGAAGAAGAAACGACTTTTTTGCCAGGGGCGTGTAACTCCTCACTTCCGCTCCACAGGACGTTATGAACCCAAGTTCATGTTCACCTTGACCTCTGCTTGAAGTGACACCACCACAGAAAAGAATATCTCCTTCTTAAAACAGATTTTGAATACTCTTGATTCTCTGTTTCGTCTGTCAAAGATATTGTTACTAGCTCTCCAGGTGACATCTAAGTGCATTTCATAGACTTTACTACCTGTGCATTTTAAGTGTCATGATGGTTGAAACCGTTTCACGGCAATCGTTTACAACGGAGAACAAAACAGCCATGACCTCTCGTGACCTCAAGCTGCCACATTTAATCTTTTGTGCCATGTGTACTTACTGCCAGACATTTGCTTTAGCGATGACATGATCTTGAGATGGGCAACCATATAATACATAAACATGTGAAGACATTGTGAAGCTCAGGTGCTTGAAGTGTCTGCCTTAGTACAGCTTTAATCTGTTTAACCATTTCCTGTTTAACAAGGGAAAACATTGTATTTAATTATTCTCTAGAAATCAGAATTCATCTCTGTTGTTTCCATGTCCTCCTATGGACACATTCCAGCATCCAAATTTTAGGAGCAAGGACTTAACTAGAAGTAGGTTGAGTCCCATTCACACCCCTTACCTGGTAGACCTCTGACAGTTGCGGTCTGTCTGTGAAACTCATGCCACCAGGACCTGCGAAGTACACAGTAAGCAATCCCTTATACCGATGAAAGAGCCACGATGACGACTACTAAAGGTATTTTGTTACAGACAGACGACCCTAAACTTGTGGGATGTCAGTGCATAATCTTTCTTCACAAGGGCAGAATGAATGGCAACACAGAAGAAAGGAAGCCGAAAATACAGACATTTATTTCATGACTATGGCACACCTTCGTGACTAAGTAGCTATGTAAACTGGTATTTAAACCCCACCACAAAGCTATGACTATCACTATGCCCTGTGAAATACCATGACACATACACACATATAAAATAATACATACAGACAAACACATGCACGCATCCATACATTTATTTGTCTATAAAGAAATTCCACCACCTACCCACCCCCATAAACACAGACCTACACATTCATGCATATAGTGTCTTTAAGTATCCGCAAATGATTGAATGGGGGTTGACACTGGGGTACTACTGCGTAAAATAAGAAATAAATGTGAAATACGTTTCCTGTCTCTTTCATAAGATGTTTTTGAAGGCTGTAATGGCCCAGGGAGGTAGGAAGTTGCGAGGGTTAGAAGATACAAAACGAGGTCAAAGGACTTCAACTGTCGGGGAAGGTGGAAAAAATGGTCTGAAGAGTAGCGTAGAGGGAGGCGTGTGACAGAGTAATATTCCACAACAAAATGTTTTTCATATGTCATGTCAGAAATGCGAAACCAAAAACTGCCACCGGGATTCGTATCAGTGGGGGCCATTGACGCCCGCCGCATACCTCCGACTATCTCGGCAGGATCAGCGCCACTATAATGCACTGCGAGTAACAGTGCGGGGTGGAGTGGGGTGTGTGGGGTGTGTGGGGTAGGTGGGGTAGGTAGGGGGACACAGCCCTCCGTCCTCCGCTGGAGTTTACGCCCTTCACATTTGTGGTTTTAATCCGCACGTATGAGCACACGTCCGCACACATTCACACTTGCTCACTCACTATCACTTTCATACACAAGCACACACACAAAATACAAATACATATAAATACATATATGTAAAGTCACACACACACATCAAACACAAAATTTCTAACGCTTCCTTAACCCTAACCAGAGTAAAGGCAAATAAATTCTTAAAGTCCTTTTAAGTGTTCATATCTTCTTTTGTCTTTTGACATGAACTTCAGTAGGACTAGTCTTGTAGTCACAGTCACGTGATCTCGGTCATTAATAATCATTCACCAACTTCTATCCTCTGGTCGTCTACCATTCCTGAGTGTCGGTGTTGTTGCAATATTCCACTTGGTGTCACTATTTTCGGCAAAACTGAGCTGTATCCCTGTCTCTCTCTCATACCTGTCTCTCTCTCCTACCTGTCTCCTACCTGACAACTGTGATCACGTGTGTCGGCGTGGAGCCGTCTGAACACAACACCTTAGGGTGCCTGTAAGGATCAGGTGACAACGGGACTGTTCCTTATCCTGCTGTCGCCTTGAATTAGGAAACCTGCGGTCGAGATCAGTTTTGAACCTGACACTTGAACATCTGACATAAATCCTGACAAAATACTTTCTCACGGATGACAAAATTCAGTTGGGGACAGCACAATCAGAAGGGAATGCAAGACTGCATTGAATCATTGCAAACACATCAATCAAGAATCATTTCACCTTCAGAAGTGTACATTCGCTGTATTTTCACTGAGTACAGTGGAAGTTGTTCAGAAGGAAATGGAGCGAGTAAATGAGTTCTGTTAATGTACTTGTGTGTGAGTTCTGTAAGTGTCCTGACAAGATGGTCTTTATTTAAGACCAACTGACACGTTGCTGTTTGCTCAGAAAACACGCGCACATGGTCACGTGCGTTCATGGAGGATGCTTGCAGGAAAGACAATGGTGTTTGTTTAACAGCTGTTGCAGAAAAGAACAAAAAAGAAGTTCCTGTCTGGGAAAAACAAAGGTGATTGATGAAATAGGAATTACACGAGCAAGGATTTTTTTTCGGTGGTGGAGGTGGATGAAGTGGTGAGGATGGGCGGAGAGATAGAGAAAGTGATTGAAGATGCTTTTAAGACAGAGATTTTTGCTTTTTACATATTTCCCTGATGAGAGAAGATTTTTAATTAAAAGGTTAACCAGTGTAGCAGTATCTTAACCAGTAGAAACGTTGACCGGACCTTCTGTCGTTCTGGACCTTCTGCGGCTTTTCCCCAGCAACCCTCAGCTTGAGTAGAATAATCTTAACATTTAGTATCAAGATGACGAATCAGGTGATCAGTCAGTAAGGTCTGCGCATGCCTAAACACTTCCTGACAGCCTGCAGGCCTCTTTAGCTCTTGTGTCTGTCTGTAGAACATTCATGTCAACCTCGGCCACCTCAGTTTACTCACAAGTCATGCCAAGGGCGATGCTCTTCAAATTTTTGTTTCTTCCGTGAGAGGGCGTTAGCTGCTGCCTGTTCCACGAGTAGTGGACTCCAGGTGTTTCAATCTTGAGGATTCTTCTCAATGATGTATGTGTCTGACAATATGAGAAGCATTAATCAAGTATTGCATTACGGAGGACAAGATGAGGTTTAGCTGTCGTAATATTGGTCATAAGCCAGCATCAGATGAGACTGAGGTACAGGTAGATTAGTGAAGGAAATGTTGAGCAAGAATCACTAGCAGACACAGGTAAACATAGAGCCAGGCTGCCGCATGCTGATGTCGCAATTACTCACTCTCTTGTCACACGTGTCGACAGCGCCTGCTGATTGCACACGACCCGCACTTCCTCTCCCGTCATGCACCCCGCTTTTTTAAACATCTAGTCTGAGAGCCAATTACCTTGGGTGCATACATATGCGCATATCTGAGTACGATAACAGGATAGGTAAGTAGAATGCAACGTGCAAAAAGGAGAAAATACCTGTGATACTTGTGGCTTCCCATTTCCGTGGCAAAATATAATAACAAGTTGATATATGTTTGTGTTTGTTGTGCTTTCTGTCTTACTATCCTTCCGTCTATCATTTCTGCATTTAATTTTTTCTCCCCATCTCTTCATTCCTGGTGTCCTAAATGAGATTCGGCCGGTTCGATACCCATGAAGTTGAACTAACTTCGATGGGTACCTGACTCCATGGAGGAATGGTGAAGGTACACAAGGGAGGGAGAGGAGATGAGCTCCGCCCTCTCGTAAAAGCTGGCCCCGGGAAAAGTGAGGTCTCCAACACCTCGCTCCCGAACGACCTTAAAAAGGTTAGTGGACGACCTTTACTTTTACTTTCATTCATGTCAGCTTATCACATTTACTACGAATAAAAACGACTTCCTGCCCATTACACTTTGCTGAAAAGCAGAGAGCGCTGGGATGGTAAACATAAAGGTGAAAACGACAGCAATCGGCCCATCGTTCTCAGCAGCACTTTCAGAAAAAAACCCAGATTATAACTATAAAAAAACAGATTATAACTATAAAAAAAACAGATTATAACTATGGATAACTGGGATAAAACTGGGATAAAGCTTAAAATAGAGACAAGATTTTTAGAAAGCCAATCTATTATCATTTTCCACAAATTTTAAAGTAGTGGAGCTTGTGAAAAGAAAAAAAAGACTTTCATAGTAGAGTGTGAAAAGTAGCTGTCCATGCTATCTAAAATTAAACATTCTCAAGATCAGTTTTACAGCTGTAAAGAAGACAGGTCCTAGTCCCTCAGTACGTTTGTCAGGTGGAGCTTGGCGAGAAGACTTGAGTGCAGGTGTCTACCTTTGCAACAGCCTCTTAGCAACTCTGTCTTGTCTGTTGTGCGAGCACAGACTCAAACACATACATCCCTCCACTCAGCAAAACACAGCAAACATTAATTATCATTCCATCATGAAACGATCGCTTAGCAAGGTTCAACCCTTCTGTAGTCCACGCCACATGACAATCGTCTGTGAATACAAACCTTGAAGCAGAAACTCGGGGGGCAGCAAACCCTCCACACACCTATCTCAGTGTGGACAGACAGTCACATGGCTCAGTTCTCTCACCAGCTTGTCTGGTCATCATGTTTTTAAAATTAGTGGGCCTGCGAGACTGTAGAGAGCTCTAACCACTTGACGATTACTCATTGAACTTCTGGACATAAGAACTCTTATGGCAACAATGTCTCTGAAAACTCTGGGTTTATTATCTTTCTTATTACTGACAAAACTTTTTTTTTTTTTTTTGGTTTTGACAGGACCGTGTAAAAATATTGTAATTTAAACAAATGACATCAGGGCTGTGCAGTATATATTTTTAAACTACCCTCCCCCTCCAAAATACCTACTAAAGCTTTTCTTTGCACTTATTGTACAAAGAATTAGCGATATCTTCCATATTGCTTTTGTAGTAATTGTCTTCACGTCTACTCACCTCTGTTCTGTCTAGGAGTCAACAATCTACATATTTATGTCTGCAGGAACTGGACTTACATTTTGGCAGCCGCGAAGCATTTTATGAATACGAGCATTTCGCCAAAAGTAACTTTGAAAGCAGAACAGACATAACGTACAGCAGGTCATGACCTTTGACTGTTAAACTTTCAGCGGTCATAACTATATTTACTTGTGATATATTCCTCTCAGCTATATCATTCAGTTTTCTGGCATTTTAGCAGTTCAGGTCATAATGAGAGGGCAAGGGAAGAATATATATCATTTGCAAAATATGACAGAAGATGGGACCATAAATCGAATAAAGTACACGAGCGGCTTTTCTCGGCAAACTTCGCAGACTTCATGTCAGAGATCCATGTATCACTTCTTTCCTTCGCGAGTGCCGAGTATTTCTGGTATCCAGGTGCAGAAAATGGACGGGTGGACGGGTCCTGGAGAATGAACGGGTGGCTGTATAGGTATTTAGACTACTGCTGTCCGTGTGAAGAGCGAGCACGCACGCGCACTGACGTAAAAACAAGAGAGAGATTGAATATTTATTCCAGGGCCATAACTTTACAGAAGGGGAGCGAACAACAAGTATAACTCAAAGTTACATTCAATAGTTCATACATATAAGAAGCAGAGAAGGAAGAACTAAGAATTAGTTTAGTAAGCGGATTCAAGTGTATCAAAACGAAGAAATTTCTTTTTTCTAGCATTCACAGCTTCTTTTATGAATAGACGAAGTTCATGTCTTATGTCTCTTACCCTGGGAGTAAAATCCTTTGAAATTAATATTGTCGGTGAACGGTCTTTCATGTAGTTAAGTGCTTCAAATATCTTTTCTTTATCCTTCAAACACGAGAAGCTCACAACGATAACACGAGGTGCCTTGCCGCCTCTCAAGAAATGAGTTCTATCAGTTTTAACCTCTTCAGTCCAAATAATCTTAAAGCAGAGATTAAACAGAATTTTCACAAGTCTTCTCTTCAAGAACTATCTTTTCCTTTATCACTGATACACTTCATTTAGCTGTTCGTGCTTTTTGATGTTCATATTGTCAATATTCTTGTCCATCATATTCAATTTTAGGTAATTTTTTTCAATCAGTGGATGATGATTACGAAAAAAGGAAAAAAAATTATTTCTTAATACTTGTCTGATTTATCAGTAGTAACTACCTTATAAAGAGGTAGCAAGAGATTACCTGTACCTCCCATTTGGGTATTGACATCAGTTCACCTTTGTGGCATCGCAGATATCACTCAGAAGAAAGAAGGGAATGCAGGAAAAAATGACAAGAAAGGAGTACATCTTTCAAGCATCGCTTTTATTCACGCTAGAGGGAAGACACTACTTGAAGGGTTCGTTCAGATGGTCGAAAACATCTTACTTTTGTTCATTTTCTCGTTGCGACTAGATCAGCCGACAATGAGGGAGGACTCGGGTATTAGGGCGTTTATAAGCACCCCGCATTGCTGTCTAACCACCTCCATTGAATGACTCGCAGTTACCACAATTTCACATTGCTAGAGGTTATAATTTGACTTGGTAGTGCGGCCAAGTTTCGGGGGCAAATCTCCCAGAAAGGAAAATGTCGGCACAGCAGTGTCTGGATCCAGCTTATTTCACGGTGGGTGAGCATGAACGGCGCTCACTGGAGCGTGAAAGATGAGCTAGATCTGTCTTGCCGGGTGTTGCCGGGTGCCTCGTCTACTTTTATCTGATTTTTAGGGTAACATCGGGGGCAGCAACAATGTAATCAACCTCTAGCATGTCATTGATAATGTCAACAGCTAAATATACATTGTTGGTAACACAAAGACCTCTGCTTCTGATACGATATCTCCCTGAAAAATCCGATACAATTTTTTGTTTTCATAAATATTAAATACAGGAAAAGTTCGGAAAAAAACAAGGATGAAGTATTTTGACATTAAAACGCACTTTCATGGTTATTATCAAAGGCGGGTACAAATAATAAAACTTTTATCAGAAAATTGTTGCTGTGGGCGCTGTTCAAATAGTTAACGTAATGTTTATTACACTGTTCTGATGTCTGTATCTTGTTTATCTGGAATGCTCAATATTTTGAGAATGTGATCGCTGACCTCGGATGCCCCCAAGCTTAGACAGTCCCAGCATGCCTTGCGTGACGTCAATGAAGGAGACATAATCACAGCGGCAGGCGCCACTTGTAGTCACTTGAATAAATCTTTTCTCACTCGACGCCTCGGCCCGTGATTTCCATAAAAGTCCGGGTATAAAATGTCGGCATATAGTTTTCGGTTACCCGCGGCTGCGAAAACGTTAACACACAAAGTCTTTAGAGAACTGGAGCATTATGACAGGGACAGAGTCAGAAAGCCAGCCAGCCAGCCAACCAGCCAGCCAGACTCAGCAAGTTGTGGTCTGTGGTTGCATGGCTGCGTGACGATTGACAATAGAATACCTACTTTGGTGTCCCAGGTACTGGGTCTTATTCTGGAATCTTTGCTAGTCACGGGTGATCGCAAAACAAGCGTGAAATGCTTCTTGTTCTTCCGCCACTCGTCCACCTTTCTTTGCCGCAAGTGCAGTCGGGTGGAAGAGAAAATGATCTACTCGCGAGTTCCAGTCTTTAAATAATACTTCACTGCTGGCTGAGTACTAACAGGGTAAATAAACATTAATTTATTCATTCATTCACCTGTCAGACTACTCTTGAGTCAACTGGATGGTAATCAGGTAGAAATTCATTCACCCAAGTGTTCCTACACTAGCAAAATCCTCATCACACACTCCTTGATGTTTTCTTTTTTTTTTTTTTTTTTAACTTCGCTGCTTTGGTCATTGCTGTATATTAGACATTTCTCCATTTCATGTCCGTTAATATTAACAGCCACATAATTCTACGCATACCCCGCGATTATCTAGGTAGCGGTATTCTTCTTTTATGAAGTCAGTCTTGTTAGAAAAATATGGATGCCTAACTCTGGCTTGCTAGGACTGAGGTGACACTGTGAACTGGGCGGGTATCTGGTATCTGAAGCTTGCTGAGCCTGAACACTTGTCTACCACTAGCCTTGAGGGGACTGGCTAGTAGCCAGTGCTAATATGGTTGAAGTCACTGAATTGTCTCACAAAGGTCTCGAGGGTACATAAATAGCTTGGCAACAACATCACAGCTTTGTACCAGATATACCTACGTGTCTAACCCTCATTTCCATCACGGAACTTATATTTGGCAATGAACATGTTGGCTTGTGATTGTGTCTTACACCACAAACCATGTTTGGGTTGCACGTGTGGTTGTATCTCCATTTTCATGCAGAAAAGAGCAGAAGAACCACTCAGAGGACGAAGTTTATGTCACGTGTGGGAGGCAGATGCAAGAATTCAAGTTACTGACCTACTATACAGCTGCTGAATTAATTTTTTTTTTTTTTTTTTTGTGCAGAGCTAAACATTCCCCAGTTTTCTTTGTCTTTTGTGGGGTGAGAACTCCAGCTTGCAATCACTCGAAGGACTGGCAGAGTTTTACTTCATATCAATTTTGAGAGAAGAGAAATTAGTGTCAAGGAACCTGTTTCATTTTCGACCTACCTTATAACAGCATCAGCTGAGAATAACCCGAACTTACACGCCTAAATTAATCAAAAGTAGTTTCCCAGTTTTAAAGAACAGGTTAAAAATGTAAATATTTACAAAGCTGGCAACATTTTATTAATGAAAAGCAACAAAAACATAATATTTAAATTAGATATTTCGCTTTAGTCATCATTATGCTTCCTGCATCATTCTAAATAGAATATACTTTTGAAAGTCTAAAACAATGGAAAACACACACCTTTGTAGAACATTTATATTTTAGTGACTTTTGACAGATAACCACCGTGGGTAGTTTTATCTATAATGTATATTGAAAATATTTACTCCAGATTCCACGCATTCTGAACTAGTAGGTGTTTTCTTTAATGTCTCTTTTCATGTTTATTTACGGGAACAATGTATGGCCTTCAGCATCATTAAAGGTGTGAACACACACACAGAGAAGCAAAACAACCAAATGGCAACAACAGGTACAGCATCTGACCGCAAGGTAAGAATTGAAGACAACAGTGGTGGACACACCTTCTGGTAGTGAGACAAAGAGGCTTTGTTCTTGTTATAAACTTTATGAGGGTGAGACTGTGAACTGGGTATGTGTTCTGTATTTTGTTTGTGTTCAGTGCCTTGTATGAACTCATACCTTGTATATGTTCTGTTCCCTGTATAAGTAGCACTGTGCAATGGACCTTTCCGCCCTATTAAGGGGTGTCGCAGTAACAGTGGGAGCGGCGGGCAAGGTGAGAACTTACCTGGCTGCAAACATGATCTTTGCTCTGTTTTGATTTGGAGAGTCGTATTTCACGGCTTAGAGGCTGCGCATCGAAAACCTTAAGGCTTTTTGTGTTTGCATTCTTTGTCGTAAATCAGACACTCTTCCCGACTACCTTAAGCTTGACGAAGTGGACTTTTCACTCAGGTACCGGGCCATCTGAAATTCCAGAGTGGTTCAGTGTGTAAGTCTCACGTGTTTTGTGAGGACACGTCAAGCCCGTTCTTTACAAGCGCAACAACACTCGACTCCTCCCATAAATTACACCAACAGGGTGATATTAGTTGTAGTTAGGAAATAATGGGTTGGAGGTGTCAACGGAAAACAAAGGTGTGGGACTGTAACTTTTAAAACAAAGTGCAAGCATGGCCTGATCAAAGTGTTGGCATAATTGAGTTGTCGTTCATGTGTTGTTGCTAATAAAGATGTATTAACACGTTGATGGGGGTGGAAAGTAGAAGTCAGACGCACTCGCGAGTTTTGGTTCATGTACACACATGATGTCAGCGAGCAAAGGATAGAGAGAAACATTCATCTAGTCAGCGAGCCAGCCATAAACTCGCCTCCACTTCTGTCAGTCGTAAACAACACCATGTGATGAAAGATTAATACATGTATCTTCGAAAATGGTCAAACTATAAATCAGGACTTTGTTAAAGTCTAAGATAACTCTTGTTTTTGTAAATTCCTATATAAATGTCCACCAACCGATTTTGAGAAACCGAGAAAAAAATAATTTAAAAACTAAAAACAAAGTTTGAAATTCCGCTCTATTTTTTTTTAAGTGCAACACTAAAGAAGAGTGCCGATTTTTAACGAAGGCATTAAATATTGAATAGGTAAAATTAATTGAATGTATTTGCAACATAAACGGGGAGAAATTAAACATCTTTAGCTTATATATTTGGTGATTTTATAACTTTCTTTGTTGTCTTAAACATATCTCAGTATGCGACGGATTGGTTGATTAAAGCATTATTTGATCTGTAATACTAATAAAGATAGAGTCGCTACTGTGAAGAAAGGTACAAACTACTCGGGACAGAGGACTTACAGGTCCCGAAAAAGTAAGGGGTTCTTTAAAGGAAGGTGGGCGAGCCCGACAATCTACAGGAAAATCCCACTCTCAGACCTTACACAAGTATTCTCTGCCCTCGCCAAGTAAGCGCACGAGTCCTCGATGGAGGAGAAGGGAAGTCAGTGGACATCCGCCACAAGAAAAGTCAGATAAAGAGACAAACCATGAGGTCTGAGCACGCTGCGGTGCTGGCAATCAGTGCATCTGAACGATCAGGACTTTGTTCCCTGGCGTTGTGCAACGTGTGGCTTGGCATTGTTCCTCCGCCACACTCACTGGTTGGTGAGCACTGCTCACTCCGTGCAAAGCTCGACGCTCACACGAGGAATGCTAATGGCCAGCCTCGCAACATGGGGGCCGGCAGGTTGGTGGCTCGCTTCCATTCGATATCACACGTTCCAGACTTTGCAGCATTTCTATCCATGTTTGAACTTCAGTTTCACACGGCAGCGAGCTCCATGCTTGTCAAAGCTACCCCGCACTCAACGTGCGCACTCGGGGTATTCACTCTACCTCTTCGTTTGGCGAGGGTGGTGTTTCTACCACCCATGTCAAACAAGTTATATCCTTAATCGATTACATGGCCAGATATTAATCTTCAGGGTAGGAGGGGCCTCGTCTCGTGCGTGTAACTCGAGTCCTTTAATCTAAATATAACGACACGATGAGAATTCAAGCAACATCGCCTACGCTTGCAAACATTGACAAGACCCTGCAATCCACCCGTGGGTTGTGTCCCTTGAGTGTGACGTTTAACGCTTAGCAGCTTTTTTTTTTTTTTTTTTGAATCTGAAAGGCAACGCAAAGCTCCTTACTCAACTGCTTAAAATTCCTTCGTCATGGTGTTGGAAACTGTATTAGGAATAAAAAAATATAAATGTAATGCATTTCTGTTCTACTTTCATTCTTGCTTCACCCTCATTATTTGACCTGGGTTGTCTTATTCCTTGTGAAAATTCATATCATCAACTCGCATTTATTTCTAATGCTGTTTTCAAGCAGATGAACGTTTGACCATATATGGAAAATGTTGTTATTCTATCTGTAAAAAATCTCTGCCAAAGTTGGTCAAACATTACCCCGTTTTTTTGTCCGGTTAAGAACGGTCTTTAGCCACGTCTTCACTCCACCAGGGGCTGGAAGCTGGAGTGTAGATAAGAGCTAACATGCTAACAAACTATCAACACTGTTCTCCTGGCCACGATTCTGCTTATTGTTGCTGCCAGTACAGTAGCTGCTGCTGTTGTATCGAAAAACCACAATACGAAGCCTTCTGGTCCCTTCTCCAGATACAGTTTTCAGAGCTTTAGGGGGTAACCATCACTGTCTTCAAAAGACCATCTGGCCTACTCTGCACTCAAACATTTGCGGACGGGAGGCAAACACAGGGCGATCGATGTGATCAAATAAACTGACCCCACGTTGTTATGACCTCTGACCTCCTTTTATGGTTCTGCAACAAAGGGACCATCGAGCGCAAACATTCCTTCCTCCCATCGCGAATTAGATCCCCGGTGGCTCATTTCCTCTTTCTATTTTGTTGCATTCCCGTGGATGAAGCACGTGAACGGTCTGTAGTAAAACAAAAGATGCTTATTCTCGGTTTTATATCTCGAGAAGAAATAATGTCTCGAGTAAAACGTTAACGAGCGTTTATCGTTTTTTAAACTGGCTGAATTAAAATTAATAGCTTTGTTTAGGTGTGTCAGGCAGAGTAAAGAATCGGAGACCCAGCAGCCTTGGCATTATCAGCATCAGTGCTTGCTGCAGGTTCCTCCCATGGTGTCGAAGATGGAGTGCGTGGCATCTGCAACCCGCCTTCAAGGCAGCCGACATTGTTCCTGGGGAGGTTTTGGTGGACCTCGTCAAAATGTTTCTTGTCAATACAATCTAAGAAAACATCTTTTCTTTAGGGTCTCCTTCTTAAGGTCCGGTTAAGAAGACACCTTAGAGTGAATTTCATTGCTTTCGTCGCCTCAGAAGAATTCGACGGTCAGCCATGAATATCTCATCCTTTGATTTTGTGATACTGATGTTGATTGGGAGGGCTTTGCTCTTGGGTTATCCCCAAGGATCAAGACTTTGTTCTTGTTACTTTTGGACAAGGTTCAGTGCAATTACCTGCCTCATGGCTATTAATAGCATCAGGAAGATGTGCGCATGAAGATTTGTGGTTGATGCTCCTTTTTTTACGACCGCTTAGAATACATTCACTACATCCCTGAAGCGCCGTCTGGTTTTGAAATCAAATAAACATCGCTTGTATGTTTGGTGTTTTGCCTCCACCCCCCACTGATACCATCTGAGTAGGAATGTATGCGCGAGCAGGCTACCGCCGGAACTCGTTGCGCCTTCCTGTCTTGCGCAATGGGAGATGACGCGCTTGTGACATGAATGGTAGTGATTAGTCAACGTAACATCTCCGTGACGTGCACATTCATCTCGATGATTCTGTAAACGAGAGTGACGTCCAGGCTGGAAGGTAAGTGGTTCCAAGGAGCTCGAGACGTTTCGTCGTCGACAGAGAGAAGGTCTCGAGTTCTTCCCCTTTTGTGAGTGTCATTAAAAGCTGAAGTCGAGGCAGGAAGAGCCTCCTTTTGGTTCAGACTACTTAAGTCAACCATTTGCTGCTTTTGTCTCCCTTTGATATGCCGCTTTTTTATTTTCAGAAGAAATCGTCGTCAGTCATTTTTCTTCTAACATCTGCTCAGTATTTTTCTTGAAGGAGGAGCCGAGGCATACACACAGCACACCTAACGCCCTCTCAGGACTATTGTTAAGTTATAGCAAGCATCAGACCCACACAAGACATAGCGCCCTCTCAGGCCTATAATTAACTCATAACTAAAATCGTAAAGAATCTTTAAAAAGCATAAAAATATACTGAAAATGAAAGGCAAAAGCTCGAAGTTTTAATAAAGCTAAGTATAACTCATTTCCAACTTCCCGGTCCTTACAACACACATTGTAGCAAACTATGGGTTAATAAGATCCATTCAAGCATTCTCGTGTTTAAACGATGAAGTGATGAAGATTTGTCATCTAGTGGACAAGATGCAAGCCTTCTGCTTTTCATAAGTACCCGTCTGATGCCGGGGAAGCGGCTGTTTGGATACAGTTCAAAATGTCGAATATTGTGTATTTCTGGGAAGGGAAGATTTTCCTATTCAGATTCCGGAAGGAAGTGAACAAAATACAGTTATTTGAAATGAAAATTGAAGTCGGGTAGGTCTTTATAGCCAAGCTACCCGCATTACTACAGTGAGTTGAGTGATTTGATACCCAAGGTGCCCTAACCAGGTTTAGAAGGTCGGGTACCAGGGGCTCGGTCTGTGTTATGTCACAGTCGTGTTAGTACCCGTGTTCAGATGATATGGGTGTCGACCAAACGCTGTTGAGTTATGTACCATAGTTGAAGGTGAAGTCTTAAACTTTATTTTGCGACTCGACACTGAACCCTGGCTATACAAGTGATCGTGTGCACGCGGCACCCAATTAGTTTCTCATTAGGGGTAGAAAGTAGGTGTCGCATCCTGGTTTCGTATTGGATGTCGGGTTTGCCATTAACGACCTACTGTCAGTCTTTGTTTAAGACTTTGACAATGTGTTCATCACACGGTCTTTAGGGGGGGGGGGGTGGATATCCCGATTCTTACAAATACAGCCGGTACCCGAGTACGACCTCTCCTAACTGTGGAAAACTGTATTTAAAAACCTTACTGAATATCAATGATCCTTAAATTTGAATATAATATTTAAAAACATTGAGCAATAATGATCATTAAATGTTGGAAACGATAAATCTTTAAATAAATGGTAGAGAAAAGACAATTAGCATTAAAATGTGGACTTTCTTTTCTACATCCATACATCAAACTAAACTGAAAGAATGTGAGATACAAGTCCGAGTAATGAGATTTTCACACCATAAATAATTTACACTCCACAAAAATTATGGACAGGCCGTTCCTTTTCTTGAAACTCAGATCAGACACTGGAGCTTTTTCTAAACAATTTAAAGAAGTGGCAGAACTCACATCGTGCCCACCATCTTTGAGGAGGAGCGATACTAGAGTGTGAGGATGGTTGTTGCCCATGAGATAGACATCACTGGCACAACTCCTCTCAGAGTCAAAAAGCATCCAAGTAACCGAGATTGACACAGCGAACAAGAAGTGGGATTATCTGGTTTGGATTTGTTTGAAATCGTGTAGGTTACAATGCAGTAACCATCTCAGATTTTGTTGCCACAATCCTCCTTTTACGTTTTGAAAAGGAAAATTCTGCTGGTGTTTGTGAGGAGAGTTATTGTTGAGAAGGGTTTGCCTTGGATTTGATAACACTCCTCTGCCATTAGATTGTCCCAGATTTATTTATTGAAAACGGGCACTTGTGAGACCCACCAAACGTGTGCAGCATGAAGCTTCTATTAGTTAATATATTTGTGCTCATATAATATATATGTGTGTGTGGTCGCTATTATGTACTATTACTTCTTAACAGCCTAAATCCACGACACTAATTGTAAAAAGAATTAAAGATTAAAGTTATTGAGACATCCCCAGATGGAGCAGGTCACAAACTCTAGATGAAACCCCTTCTTCCACTGCAAGATTCGGAGAGATGAAGATATACACGCCAACCAACAGAAAACAAACACACGAACGCACGCGCGCGCGCCATCCAACAGATATGCTGTGAGAATAAGTGTATAAGTGACAAGTGTACAATGGACTACAAGATGGGAGGGTTTGTCACAGATTACAACATGTGGGCATCCCTCTGTTCTTGCTAAACACCTGCCCACACCGCATTTAGTATCCCTTGACAGTGCCCGTTAATCTCCTCAGCAAGAGACAGTAACGAAGCTCCAGCATCCGCCGAGAGCTGTACAACGAAACTTGAGACAGTCACTGTCAACAGTCGGAGGCAGGGACAGGTAAGCAGACAAATACACAAGCATATGCATAAATCCAGCTCTCTCGAACACATAAACACACACACACTCACAAAGTCACATCTTGTTGCGCCCATGCGCACTTACGAAGACGCCTGTCCTGCTCATTGACCGCATCCAAATAGACTCTCGCACACATTTGCGCGTGAAGCCAACCATCTCTTTGTCCATCAACATCAGCCATGTCTTTGACTGTAAGTCGGTATTCACAGGCCTCGGCTAGTGAGTTACAATAGGTCCCTCCTCCGTCAACATCGTCGTGTCCAGGGCTGACTGTCAAACATTCTGGTGGCCGACTGGACGCTGGTCTGTTTTGTAAGCAGCAAACCATTCTTGCCAGGTATTCCAACCCCGCGCTCCTTCTGTCCTCTGTACTAGCTACTACCTGCATTACAATCTTTCTTTTCACGAGCCTTCCGGAGTTCGAATTTCGGATAAGCTTGTTTGGATCACGTTTGCTAAGTGTAAACAAAGTGTCTGACTTGGCCTTCCATGCTGCCTTCTCTGCTGCTGTATGCCATGCTCCTCCGAGGATTAAAATTCTTGAAAGGATACTGGTATGGAGCTAACACTCGGTCCATTACTATAAACCTGGGAAAAAATCGCATGTAAAAGAAAATCAAGCTTTACTACTTCCACTCAGTCCTACAAAGAATTATTCAAATTATTCGCCCATCACTCATTCATCAGTACCAAGCACGCATTTTCACAGTTTTTAGTTTCAGACATTAAGGAAGAATGAACGAGAAAAAAAGGATGGGGTAAGTGGATAAAAGGAGATAGTTATTGAGAGGAAAAGAGAGAAGAGAGAAAGAGAGGCTGTGGAAAAGATAACTTCTGTCTTCAACTTTTCACTGGCCACCCTCGCCTCTCAAACCCGTTGATAAAGCGAACTTTTATGCCAGAAAGTAATGAAGAGACGGCAAGGTGACTGAAGCATTTGACAAATATTTATTCGGCCTAAAAGCGTTTGACTCCGGTAAAGGTGCTACACCAGTACCTAGCGATTCAATAAATACATTATTATGAGGCACGATGGTCCCATTCCGAAACTGGGGCAACCCACGTCAGAGGTCAAAGGGTGGGTAAGTCACGAGGTGCACGCTAAATAAGAATAATGAACAGGCAGACAGATTGTCTAGCATCTCCAAACAACTTTTTTTTTTTAAGCAAGGAGCCGATGTATGGGAAAGTAAGTATTTACCAGTCTACAGCAAAAAAAAAAAAAAAAAAAAAAAAAATGTAGACGCAGCATTTTCTGTAATGAAAGACAGATTTGTGTTTTCTTCCAAGCTGAAGCTACATTCTGTCTCTCCAGAATAATTGAAAAGATTTTGACTTCCATGGACGAAATATAAATTATTACCTGCTTGCTGAAAACTGAAAACAGGAGATGCTCATTTTATTGTGACTTGTACAACTTAATATAAGCCATCATTCTCATAAATTTTATTTTCATGTTCCCAACTCCAAAGGAAAGTAAAACGATCGCCTTTCTTTCATTTTAGACACTTTGTTTTTTTAATTCAAGTCTCCAAGGAATCCGGAATAAAACTTTATGGTCAGGTTAAACCCACTGAAAATGCAGTGCAAGTCAATTCTATTTCCCTCACAATTCTTTTAAGTTACAGACAGGAATCAGTAAAATGAACCCGAATCCATCCGCGTTCCTTTCTTGATGTATTGAAAGTGAATTGCCGTGGGAACCTACACCTTTCTAACTGTTGCTCACCAGCTTTTCCGTTTGATGGAAATAGTTTTATCTAAGCAAGAAAACAGCGAGGCTCGCACCCGACTGTGGTGAGCAGTGCTCACAATGCGCGCAGCCATTTGTTGTGCCCATAGTCGGGTGCCCAGCATTTCTCCTCCCCGCGGAGAGAAAGAAAAGCACGTGCTTCAAGAATGTCGAAAGCATTGCTGCGCTCGCTCACGTTGCAAAGTCAAAAGCTGGCGTTGTTTGTAGGTCCGCGACCCCTTAATCAACATCATGAAAGACAACGAGAAGGGGTCAGCACCAGACCCCACTGTAGGTAGTGAGTTAGTGGGTGCAGGTTGATAGCCGCCCGCCCACCCCTAGGGAAGAACTTTGCTGTAGAGAAATGACGACACGTGGGGAACATTTCAACACATTACTCCGCAGGCGGGGAATGTATGTAAAGAGGTTGTAAGGGGAACCTGCACACACAAGGTCGTTAGCCACACTACTACAGTAATGGCGGCAGGTGTGGAGTTTGCGAGTACGATGGTCAAATTTTTCAGGGTGAATATTAGGAAAAACAATATTTACACAGCAGTTTAACTTGATGGGGGTTTGTTTCAAAAGAGACTGTTCTGGTGCAAAACCTCTATCTGACTCTTCTTCCTGACTTTGTGACAGAAGTAGCTGATGTAAGAAATGCATTCTTCAGAAATGAACTTTGTTAATTTAATGGAAGGCATGTGCTACCTGCTTCCGCGCCTCTGAGATGGGGAAGGTATGCAAGTGTTTGACTTTGCAAGTGGGAAGACCTTTGAAAGACAGCAAGCCACGGCTTGTTAGTTCAAGAAGAGGTGCTCTCTCGGGTGGCCAGTGTCAACAGGCGTGAGAGGTAAGGTGAGGCAAGGCGAGGCAAGGTGCGACCCTGTCGTCCACGAGGACCGCTTCGTGCACCCAGGGAAATGGGAAAATAAAGAAAAGGGGTTCGGGGTGAAAGGGCAGGAGTGGGTTAGGTCCTCGTGCTGACGACCAGTCTTCGCTTCTTGTTACTGGTTTCCCAGTATGCAAAGCACTGCTTTATCTTGATTGATGGATGTAGTCGTGGAGTTAGGCCCCTTTTGCAGGACCCATTTCGAAGTCTGACTTGATTGTCTGAGCATTTATATCGGCATCATTTCAGACAAGTTTCTATAAACTAGCATGCATATTTTTATTTTTGTATTTGATATTTTTTTTTTAGCAGAGACAAGGTAGAGACGAATGCTGTTAATTTAATAATAGACGTTTAAGAACGATCAGTAACTTTTGTTTAAAATTCTGTTTAAGTATAGCTTATAAGACCTTTCTGTTTATGGTATTGTCCTCGTGTTTCCCACCTGTCGGATGTTACCTATACGCTTAGCTCTTCAATTCCTAACGCTGCATCAGTTGCCGTGAGCAAGTCGTTTACAGCAAACCGTGATCACCACCCTAGGGTACGCTCCACCCTTAATGGCTGATCATATGACACCGCGACGCTCGATTGTTGACAGACAGGATACAAAATGGTTTCGAGGTCCGCAACACTGCGACTCCTCCCGTCAAAGTTTAATACCGGGCGACAATCCGACGACAAGAACTGATTGGACCCGCGGCTCCTTCCGTCCTGAAGACGACGACCCTTTGTGTCTGTCGTCCCCGCAGGGACAGACCCCACTCTTGTCAAACTCGACCCACCGCTTGGAAAATGAGCAGTCCTCTGTGTACCACAGTCGGGTACCCCGCTCGTCTGTTTATTTTATATATATCAAGAAGCGGGTGTGTTTCCATTTTGGGTACATAAACAAACAGGACCCAGTTCAGCACCCGGCATTGGAAGCTTTGTGGAGGAAATCATGTCTTGCGGCAAGACGCTACAGTTGCTGTCTCCTGTTACTGTGCCATCGCTGAGATCGTTGTGTGACACCACTGTGACCCTTGTTAACATAATGGTATGATATACTACACCCAATTTAAAAAAATAATTTTAGGAATGGGTACTTTTCAAGTGCTGAATTGTGCTTGACGAAATGTAAAGAGTTGAGGTGGTGGTGCGTGACATTTGAGAAGGAGAAAAGGAGGGGAGGGAGTGAGAAAAGAAAGAAAGATAAAGAAAAAAGAAAGAAAGAGAGAGAAAGCACGACAGGCAGTCAATAGTCTGATCTCTGATATAATTAGAAACGTAGAACAATATGTCCGCATCTGGACATATTATATATATTACATCTTGACATATTATACACCTGGACGTATTATAGACACGACTTATAATCGGTAGATAGACATACCAAGGTAAATCCCAGATAATCTGTTGCAGAAGAGATTGAAATGTCCTCACACCCACACATCTGACACAATGTTTGGCTTCCTTTTCTGCACGACGAGCGATGGGACGAGGGTTGCAAACGTCACTGGGTTTATCTGGGTGGGAAGCACTTCTCGGGGCTAAACTGTTTTCGCGATCTGTTAGCTCTGATAAGCAAAGTTAAACGTGTGGCGTCCTTCTTAATCCCATGCACCAAATACTTTCGATAATCTTGTTTCACAAGGGATTGTGACCTACCTGCAGGCTGCACACCCATTTTTGCGATACCACAACATCGGAGAGCGTCCTTGGAGTCCTGGTCGGACAAAAATGTCATAGACAGAAAACTGAACCTTGCTTTGTACGGGTGTGGCAAGATCATCTCTCCGGGTGGAGGCGACGTGCCTCGGGGGTTCGTTTGTGTGAAAACTGAGTATCGCGGTCTGAATGCGAATTAACCTTGGTATTCGCTCTTGTTGACAGCACCTTTGCTTTCTACGAGTCTCGCCTGCCTTTGCCAAAGTGGTAAGATGGCGGCGGAGGTGGTTTAACGAATGACAACAGATGTTCAGTGCGGTTTACAAGTGTGTGTTAACAAAGTCCTTGCCAATCTCTCTGAACTCACTTATATCAGCCCCACTGAGAACCGGAAGTGGGGGTATGATGCTTAAATCTGACTCATATAATTACTATTTGTATGAAAACCATAGCAACAAACTTCTTGGTTTGTGTGGGTCAAGTATAACAGGTACTTAAGACACTTCCTTCCTACATCTTTCCTTAGGAGTGTAATGATAACGGCAATGGAAGTTAATCAAATAATATTAAACCTAGAAATTGATGAAGAACGGTCTTGGTAAGCTTGATGGCTGTTCAGAACTATTAATACATTTCTTGGTGTACTACATGACATTCTTTTTATTTTAATTCTTCAAAAAAAAAAAAAAAAAAACAAAACAAACAAACAAAAAAAAAAAAAAAAAGCAACCAAACCCACCTGTTGCAATGATCCTAGTCAGTTCACACAAAAGTTTTATTTCTTCTCATTCATGCAACTGTTCATTCCAAGCGTTCATTTCGCGTGTACACCACACGTTCTTTACGGGGATATTCCATGTTATTTGTATAAGAGTGTCATAAATGAATAAACACCGTGTGATATGCAGTCGAAAAGCATCCGGCCTTCCCCTCCTGTGCACACTGGCATCTGTCCCATCATCAAACAAATCCTTGTACACACTGCCACACGCGGAGGTAGACGTGGTTGTAGCAAACGGTTGTGAACTCTCCCACCTCCTTTCGCCAGCACACCGAGATGAAGTTGAAGAAAGCCTTGCTGAAATAATATTTGAAGAATTTATTGACCTTTCCGATATCTTTCTATTTCTTATTCATCTTTGTTAGCGCTGTTGTCAGCAGCAAGTCACCGTGTAAATGAAGTTTGTACCCGGAACTGGTTTTCAGAACTGGGGGTTAAAGGAGGAAAATAGCACACCCTGTCACACACACCCATGTACATCTCATTGTGAGAGGATGAGTGGAGACCCGAGAAAATTCCTCCTTTGATATCAATTATTTAATTTGAATCCAGTAATAATTTGCAGTACAGTGAGAGTAATCCATTTATTAAAAAATCCGATATTTAATTAATATTCAATAAGACATAAATACAAATATAAATATCCAGTAGCATATATTCGTAGGAATATCAAGTAGCACACACTACTATGAAAACCTGACCTACAGAGGTGAAAGAAAAAGCCATGGGGTGCTGTGAGTTCGGATCTTTACCTAGGACCCAAGGTACATTTTACTACACTTACTTCCCCGCAGTGTTGACTTCAAGCAGTTTGCTGATGCTTGTCCTCAGGTTGGTCTTGAATTCTGCTCCCCAGACCCCTGTTGTCCCAGACACCCCGATGCAGGCCTACAGACCACATGAACTATTTGTTCTTAAACACCATGGGATCCGGCCGCTGCTGTTTGACTCGGGTAGCCCCTGTGTTTGCCCCAATTATAAGTATCAATTGTTAACACTCTAAAGGGCAGGCCTGGGGCTGAGGGACAAGCTTGTATAAAAGTACACTATGGTCTTTTGACTATCTTGTTTGTTCTTCTGTTCGTGCATCCCTGTTCGCCACAAGCTTCTGTGTGCCTTGGAATGGACATGGCGAGGACATGGCCACAGACAAGTGAACATAAGCTCCAGCGAGGTTTTTTTTTTTTTTTTTTTTAACAGGGAGTGTTGTCTGAAAGCTGATGTGGATTTGTGTTAAACTGAGAGAGGACTGGACAGTACAAGGCTGCATTTGCCCTTAGGGTTTGGAGACATTGTTATTTCAGACCTTCCCTCCAAACTTTGGCGCTCGTTTTTTTTTTTCTCTCTTTCTTTCGCACACACACGAGAGCGCGTGCACGCACAGAACGAGAGAGAATAAAATTAAGAATACGATATACTTTAGAGAGGTTACATAAGGTAAAATGAAATAAAGACAAAAAGACACAAGTCTTTTTTAAAAAATCTGCTGTCAAATGTCAGCAAAATGAAGGCATGACTTGGATCGAAAGCAAGGTAAAAGGTCAAATTAATGGCAGTAAAGGCAACTGATAAAAAATGACAGTACATTAATTCTCTTGTTAAAACCTGCCGCGGGATGACCCTTGGGGTAGTTGCCTCAGCGAAAATTATGGCCATCGAGTTTATCGCCGTCTGTCAGCAGGTAAAGCCCTTGGCATCTCCGTGCTTCAGCCTTATCAACATCTGTCTTTGTTTGGTCCTGGCACCGTTGGTTTACTGTTTGAAATCAAGTCGGAAATAGCCTTAAATTATCTTTTCTCTAACATGGCTTGGCCACTGCCTGTTTAAATGCTGCTGTCATAGCACAGAAGACAACTAAAGACGTGGTGGACTGCCTCACCTTGCTGTGGAGGCTGCCATTGTACCCTCCTCGGCGATGAAAGAACGCTTTGACATGCGCATCCACTTAGTTTCTTGGCTCGTCTGTCTTTCCTATGCTTCTGCTTGACCTTTTATGGTCCTTTTGTCCCGGTGGTGTGACCAAACTGCGGTTAGAGATAGCGAGAAATAGCTAAGCGGACACGGACACATTGCACTGGCCAGGTACCTGCTACCCGTGGCGCCAGCCACACCCAGGTGATTAGAGTCTGTTTGGACTTGTCGCACGAGTCGCACTGTGCCCACTGTTGGGTGCAGGCACGGGGGGACAGTCAGCCTCACCACCCAACTCTTCTTTCTTTCTCGTTGAAGACCCTCTTTGATGTCGACAGAGCAACGACCTACTCCCTCTCGTTCATAGGAGGAACGGACTGTTCACATACACTGTAAATTCTTTTCTTCTACTTTGAATGTATACCAAAAGGTTTTTTAAAGCTCTCGTTTGTAGGGTAGAGCACATCCTTACACTAATCAGGGGGTAGGTGTGGGGATGGTGGATGGTGGATGGTGGATGGTCGTAGCACGAGGGAATGCGTGTGTGACAAGCCTTACCTGTCTTTCATGTTATGACAGATGCACGTTACAGATGAGCATCATAATAGTGTCAGATAATTAAAATTACATTTCAAGGTGTGTCTGTGTGTGTGTGTGAGAGAGAATACCTGCAGCTTTCTAGATTAGCAGAAAAAATTGTCTTTGAAGAAAAAGATGCTTCACAAGTTGCCGAGGCTGCCCGAGTACCATACACTCAGCAATGAGAGTGTCGATGCCATTGTTTTCTTTTTAACCCTTTAGTCTTCAATAGACAGCCTCGTTGTGGATCACAGACATGCAGTTGTGTAGACAGAAACTTTCAGGATCCAACATCCATAGAAGCAAGATACAGCCGTATACCGAGACATTTTCAAAGTGCACCATGGGATATGGGCGTGATAGGTAATGGAAGCCTTGCAAGAAACAAGGCTTTGTGATAATAAAGGACTGAAGGCTTTGTTTCCCATTTTTTGTTCCTAGCAAGAATCTTCGCTATCCTTCGTTTTGTCCACAGCTTGAGCTTCAGGCACACAAGTAACTGAGGAAGATCCGTGTTCAGAACAAACAAGGCGTCCTAATGGCGGGCTGTATGGCGGGCTGTATGGCGGGCCCTGAGAGCCCTCGTGACTACAGCTACAACATTATTGCTGACTTGCGATGTGCGGACACTGATGGTGCTCGCCGTCAGACAACTGCCAGACGACTTCAGCATCATCTAGCCATCACACCTTTAAAGAAACTTTATAAATGTATAGTCTGGGATTAACTTGAATTTTTTAAAGACCTGTTTCTCAGCTAATTATCATCACGGGTTCTTAGATCAGCTCATAAACATTTTAAATACTTTACTTCCCTTATGGGCTCATGTGAACAAAAAGCAATAAAAATGATAATTAATAAGATATACCGGAAATACATCTGTGGTTTGTGAGCACTGCTTACTACACAGCTCTAGCCTCTACCGTCTGCAGAACCTCTTTGCCCTTCGAAGTGAAGGAACTTGCGAGAAACAGGATCAGCCCCAGAGGATACTTTAAAGAAAACCGAATGACAGTTCTTGCGAAACTGCGCGATCAGAGCTTTCTGGTAGACGGTTCTATCCTCCCAGTCCTCCCATTCGGAGTATGAGATTCAAATCCCATGAGTATCACAGTTATTATTTTTTTGACTCGTACAGCCTCCTCTGTCTGTCTATGTGTCATCACTGCATACATGAGCCGAGTTTTTGGTGCAGAGAAATTTCGTTTCCTGAGGAATCTTTATTATTTTTAATAGTATTTTTAGTGGGATGCTGTATAAATGTGGGAGGAGGATGGTGGATGGAAGGCATCATGGACACCAAAGAAAGTTGCGGGCATCAATTTTTTTCTGCTTTGGTTTTAAAAAAAATGGAAAAGACATTTCTTTTCTTTAATATTTTATTTTTCTCAAGTATATGTTTTTACAGAACAGTCTTTTTATCTGAACAAATTTTTTAGTTAATATCAATATTCTAATACAGGCATGAACAAACACATTAACACACACAGCAATGCACACGCATGCAGACTCCCATATCAACAGACCTACATCCTCTCGAGCAGGATACACGCAATCAAAATGTGAGTAACTTGCTGCAGACCTAAAGCGAGGAGTAGGGGGGAGCGAGGACCCATCGTTTACTTCTCACTCGAGGGGATCTTCAAAGACTACCCGCCCCTAGGTGAAGGTACCCATCAAAAGATATAGAGAGTGCGCGATCCACAATATCGTTTTGTTAGATTTTCATCAATGACTCTGAAGGATATAAAGGAAGCTGTAATCCCAAAACATTAAATGCGCTCGAAAATTCCTAATTGCTGTTTCAAGCACTCTTGAGAAAGGAAAAGAAAATAAAAGCAAGAGACAAAGGGTTGATAGATTAGTAAAGTAGACAACGTGGTCGGGTGCTTCAAGACTCGGTTTCCAACCACGAGGTTCGAGCCCTATCCCCTGCTCTTCCTGTCTGCTTCCGTGCACGCGACTGGAAAACTCCTCCCAACCACCAGGGAAGGTAAACGGGGGGAGAGGGGTGTGTGCTCATCATGTATGCATCACGTGGTCTAGACACCGCCAACCACTTGCAGTCCCAAACCCCTCCGGCCGCTAAAATTTGAACTTGGGCATTGTGTCGTGGATAACTGAGTACATTTATAGATGGGTCTTTTAATTTTCTCAATTATGTTTGGTTACGGTGGACCCTTAACCACAAAGGTCTGAAAAAAACCTTTTTTCAGATTTTTGCACGCTTTTTTTTCCAATTTTAGAATGCAGACGTGTTCTGACAGTGTCTCTTGGAGAAGTTTTTATGAAGACTGTAACTGTCATTCTCTCACCTGCTCCCCTTTCTTTCCTTCCCGATTTATTTCATGAAAAATTTTTCTTCGATACATTCTTTGTGCCTTTCTCTTCTGCTTTTCTTTGTTGCTTTCATTCTATATGGGGTGTAATTCTTTATATACGTGCTGCTGCCCTGTCCTGACTGCTGCTAAACTCTGGAGGAGTTTCATATTCAGCCATTATATGAAATTTCCATTACATTTCCAGACAGTTGAATTATGTGGTGTGTTTGATTATTTAGTCAGCGTTACCTGATGGGTTTCTCACCCGCAGTTACGTCATAAGCCCTAAACCCTCGGAAACTCGCGCGTGAGCGCCACGTGACCATCTTGTCTCCTTCCGTTTTATGCTTCTACCTGTCAACCCTTTTCTTTTCACCTGGCATATGTGCTGCTGTTTAAAGGGTGTCTCGTCTCCTTCATCTGTCTCTTTGATACGTGTTTAACATCACACATCATCGTTACACACTCATCGTCAGTTTTTGTTTTCAGATGTTTTCCCTTGCAACGTACAACTGCCGGAAGCGGCACAGGACAGCTTGTGTCACATTATTGTCACGTTCTTGTCATGTCAGATAAAACCTCATTCACCGACAACACTTAGCAGTGTGGATGACACTTGCTGCTGTGTTACAAATTGCATTGTAGCCAACTACAGCGACAGTGACTAAGAGACCCATGAGCATCACAAACTTTTAAATTAAAAGAAGTTTTAATTGTGACGTTTAGCGATCATTTCGGTCGGAATGAATAAAGAACGGAAAAGCGAAACATAAAAGTCTGAGCTGATGAATCAGTAGTGTAATTGTCTAAGGTCTACAGCACCAGCTATATCTGACGATGGACATCAGATGATGGTTCTTCTTGCTGCAACCTTCCTGGCGGCGGTGGTGACACGTGGACTTAGTTAAGAACGCTTTCAGGGGACCGAAAGGCATTAATACCCTGTAACAGCCGCTACATCAAGGCATTAAATGCGGCAGGAAGACACATGCATCAAGGAAAATAAACGAGAACGATTGCCGAGCACGGCAAGCAGACAGAAGGATGAGAAAGGACAAATGAAGGCGACTCGCCGCTAGGAAGGAATGGTGGGTGTGAACAGTTTGAGATGACCTGGAGTAGCATGCGCAGTATGAACAAAATGTGATTTATACTAATGTCTTCCACACAGGCGTTTGCGAGTTGTCGTGTATCATCCACTGCAATGAAGCCCACACAGCCTCGCTCTCGTACTGTGACGTCCCGTTTACAGCCTCGCTCTCGTGCAGTGATGTCCCGTGAACAGCCTTGCTCTCGTGCAGTGAGGAGGGCGCTGGTGGAGGAAGGCGGCATGTGATAACAGATGTCTGCCGACTGCTGCCCTAGGCACCGACACGTGTATCAGCTGCGACACGTGACCACCAAACGTGTCTTGAACCTGGCATCTCTTGTTTGGCTTCTGCCCCGCCTATGCCTCGTCACGTCCGTCGTCGGAAAAACAATTAATCACGAAGAATGGGAGCAATGGAAGCTATGGCGATGCTGCTGATGTTTTCATTAGCGATGCTGATAATAAAGATAACGAGAACATCTTGAACTGCGTCTTATCCTGCTGTCGCTAGCCCTGTGGCATGATACTAATGACATCAGTCATAACGAGGGCCAGACTGTGTGGAGGTCCATGGCATCCTTGAAGAAGCACCAGACTGGCACCTCAGCTTATTAAAAGACTAAACAGCAGACAGCGTATATCATGTCACCTGTTTGCTAGAGAAACGGAACACCTGTCCACGCCAACACTTCTGTGGTTAATGTGGTATTGCGACTGTAAAGATGAACTCTTATGAACTTTCCTCAGTTCTCCAGCTGCCCTTATGCTCCGACATTTATGTAAACAGTCTCCTTGTCAGGAGAAACATTCTACCAGCGTCCCTAGAACGACGACTTCTCTGTTGAAAACTTAGTGAATCCGTGTAGGAATTAAGTAATTAGAAGCTGTTTATCATGTTCAAAAAAAGGGATGAAAAAGAAGAAGACGAAGAAGAAGGAGAGGAGGAGGAGAAGAAGAAAATGTGTCCGTGAGACTTTAGGGTCTTCTGTATCTATAGCAACAGCAGCCTGTGAGTAGACGGCCACCAGGCTCCTGAGACAAGAATCAAGCAGGCAGAACAGCAACCTGCTGGGTCTGCGATTAGACCTCGCGAAATCTCGGGGATGTTCAGTCCCCCGTTATCTCAGCGAGACTGACTAGCGAGGCAGAGGGTCTAGGGGCCAAGTACCACGTGTGATCCCACAATGCCGTCTGCTTTCTAATATCATGTTGACATGAACTGCTCCAGATTGCTCATATCAGTTTGTGTTTTGGCATCTCTTATATTTACTGGCTTATACTAGTTTTTTTTTTATATTTGCATGGAAATGAGTTGTGATGACTTTAAGTTCATTATTATTTTCTAACGGAATTGTTAGATTTAAAAAAACCAGTATATTTTGGCCGATTTTTATGTTTTTAAAAGCTGCAACACAGGTTGTTGTTCTGAATGACTTTAGAAATGAAATATGTATCCGGATTTAATAATTTTAATAATTCTTATCACTCTACGAAACATTTTTGTTGTTAAGAGCAACAATAAAGCCGTGTATTGTTTAGTTTCCTGTAATTCAAGGTGGGCCCCACCTGTGCTGGAACTGTTTCATGTACTGTTTAGTTGCCTGTGATCCGAGGCAGGCCTTGTCTAAACCAAGTGTTTCATGACTTTTATCTACCAGAGCCACAGGGAGGTACAGCGCCGGTCTGCTGAACCTCATGCACCTTCATCTTCTACAACCATGTAATAGAGTTTGCTTCCTTTCAGACTTGGGAGCGTTGCTACCTTGTTAGTAGAAATTATCTCAACAATTCCGAGAACTGTTCTCCCATGACAAACAAGCAAAAATCCTCAAACTATTTTGGGCGGAGTGGTAGTGGTGGGGGAGAGGGAGGTTGTTGGAACCAACAACAAAATTTTGGAGTTGAAAATAGTAAATTTAATTATTATCATCAACTCCTTAACCCGTGTGGTAAGTGTTGGTGGGGGCTGGTCGGACAATCTATCCCCCCCCCCCCATTTACACTATCTGCACTGAGACTTCTAACAACACCATCACACAGTCAACAATATAATCAGACACGGCAAGCAGACGACAACTATACCCATACCCCGACACTCACCAACCCTAACTCCATCACACCCACTGGGCAAATATTCTCCCTCAGCTGTGAGTGTTTGGGGGGACTGGAGAGGAAGGAATGACTAAGGGAAAAACAAAACCTCACACCATGAAGAATCCAAGGAGTCGACAAACTTGAAATAGAAAACGATTTCCCAAGATTCCTTTGGCGTCTCGCAAGATTCAAACCTTCACCCGATTTCCTTTCTGTGTTTTCTCAGTGCTGACGCCATACCTGAGATGAGAAAGGTGGAATGGAGCATTTACTTCTATTTTCATTTCTGATTCTTGCTGGGGACTGAATGAAAAGCAGGTCTGCGATTTTCTCACGACCTTTGGGGTGCAAGTGTCCCCCTCACTCACCTCACACGCTTCGCGGGCGATTTTTTTTTCTTTTTTTTTTTTTCTTTTTTGTCACCTGACTTCAACGTGCGAAATGTTTGTGGCTGAGCTGACATCCGTCTGCCAACACATAGTAGCACCAGGTGACATTCTGGCACCAGCTCGACATCGCCCCAGCTACCCTCCCTCCTCACTTTCTGTGTGTACTTGTCACTGTCATTCATGATTGTATATTGTAACCCCACGTTGATTGACTCCTCGCGCCCTCCACCCTGTCTCTCTCACCATCTCTCTCTCTTCTGTCATTTCGTGTTCCTGTGTTTTGATATCTGCCTGTCTGCTCGTTTGTCTGTGCATATAGCTGACTCATAGTGGATCTGTCTCTGCGTCTACATCGTCCTCTTTTGTCTCCATCTTTCTTTCACTCACGTTTACCTGAGAGTGGTTTCTAACACTTCATTCTCCAAGGACCAGAAAAGTCAGAGTACTTGAGTACACCTGTCTATGATAACAGATGTGCGCTCGCGTGTGCGTGTATGTTTACTAGTGTCTATTATAGTGTGTATGTGTGTGTGTGTGTGGGGGGGTCGTGATCACGCATGCGTGTTTATTTGACTTCCGGCTACGTTAGGTCAAGCTAGAGACCGACTCTCCCCAGACCTGTCTCACGTGTATGTTGTGTTTTCTACCTGCGACAAACCTTTATATCCTTTTCCGTCGGTCTTGGCTTCTGCACACACAAACAGATCCCAACCCCCACCACACTCAACCCACCGAGCGACCGGCCACCGTGTCGACAAGCTGGCCATGACCCCGCCAACCTTGCGACCTTGCCCTTTGGAGGTTGTGAGGTCGCTGGATAAGCAACCGTGCCGAGGACATGTTTTTGCAGTTTTACCATCGTATTGTAAAGTACCTGAAATATAAAGTGCATGCTGCTGGTTGCCACTGGATGTAACAAAGTGCAGAGCTGACACTAATGGAAACTCTTTTGTGCATCAGCAGTCAAGCGTGAACTTCAGACATCCACCTGCCCTGCTTGGTTGAGACAAGACCTGCTTCTGGCGCGATAAGGACTGTGCAAAGTAATGTGGGTAGATATTGTAAACATGTGTTCACACCTGGGTTATTGTTTGAGGGGTAGAAAAGGAAGCAGGGTGAGAAAGGGGTGGTGTAAGAAAGAGAATGCAAGCGCGTTTGGGCTGTATGATGTTTGGCTGTGTTTTCTATTACATGCGAGACCATTCACAAAGAGAATTAACTTGGAGGTATTAAATATACTTTTGATATATTTTAATTATACTTTAGTTGCGTTCAAAAAAAGACAATAGGTGGGTGGAATTGTAATATCATTTGACTTCATGCAAATGTGTGAGCACGCTTGATTCTTTTTTTTTTCCAACTCTAGAAAGATTTGCGTTGAAAGAGTTTCCGTCGTCTTTCTGTGGCTGCCGACTGGGTTCCTGGAC
Organism: Pomacea maculata; assembly: GCA_004794325.1. NCBI lineage: Eukaryota > Metazoa > Mollusca > Gastropoda > Architaenioglossa > Ampullariidae > Pomacea > Pomacea maculata. The sequence goes on from SRHC01001281.1 coordinate 939,372, forward strand.
CGCTGATGACTGTCGAATGTTGAGGAAGGTTGTTGGGTAAACACCGGATACCGCTCACGCGCAGGCAACTAATGAGATCTTGACAACGCTTGCACGTGCTGACTGTTATATGAGGCGCACAGTCAAGGGGAAGTACAGTCCCTTCTCTCCTTCCGCCCTTCCAGAACCTTCTGGCGATGACAGAACATTGTCTTAGCCTGGTGCTTCTTTCGGTATGTCCTCTTCAAACTGTCTCACCGTCCATTTCTTTCAATCACTCAAACGCACGAAGTTAATTTTAAGGCTTACAAATTTCTTGTTTTTCTATTCATTATTTATTTCTTTTGTTGGTTCTTTCTTTCTGCTGGAATCGCACTTATGGGATGTCCATTAGCCGCTGAAGAATTCTGCGGGTGCCGTTGGCGCTAACGAAATGGGAGGAGAGAGTGCTTGGCTAACTGTCTGCCTTCTCTCACATTGTTTGCCTCAGTCAGGTATTGCTCAGATACAATGAAGGGCGCGTCGCTGGTTCCGGACCAGCTTTTGTTTGGCGTCGCAGCCTCCCAGAGCTCGCCGCATTCCTGCTGCGCTGCCATTGCCGCCCCAGACTGCACGCGCCGTCCGCCAGTGGGCGCAACATTGCTGCGGAATCCGCAACGCACGTCCCGTCTCTTGACTCGTTTAGCCGCCGATTGTCTGCGCGTGCCTGCAATCATCAGAACCAAACCCCGGGCAATGCCAGGCACCAGGTGGGTGCAATAGAGTGGAGATGTTGGCTGGCCGGCCGTGGTCCGTTCACGAGAGTGAGGGGAGGGAGGTAGTGTAGTGGTTGAAACGCTCGCGGCTGAGGGTTCAAATCTCGTGTCGTGTGTGACACCTGTCCAAAGGGTTGAACATTGGGGGTTTCTTTGTCCAGATTGTACCTTCTGTTTCCGTTAGACGAGGTCAAAGTTTAAGACTAATATCCTGTTTCACTCTGTGATCCGTCCTGAACAGTATCCAACTTAACTGTTCAGAGATGAATAAACTTTCTGGCTAGCAAAGTCCTGACTAGTGTTCTGCATCCTATTTTTATCATAATTAATTTTTGCTGCTTTTGGTTACAATATTTAAATTTATAAGAATACAGTTTATTCTTCATATTTAAAAAAATTTGAAATAGTATGAATAAGTTTGATATACGCTTATTTTGAATCGTTACTTTAATGGAAATTGTATTTATAGAATGTAAATCATTTTTGTTTCATTCTGTTTATAGCTGAGTCCAGCTCGTTTGTCAGAATGTGTGATTAAACACATAATAACTTGCAATCACACACACTATCTCTTGCATACGCCCACACACATCTAACACCTGGGCAGATATTAATACTCCCTCTCTCGCCAAACCCTTTCTGTCCTTTTTTTTCAGCCCTAAGTCACTTAAAGAAGTTCTCGACACATTAATCCCGCTACATTTGAGACCAAGAATTAATTTCCCCAGTATTTATTTAACATGTATGCACCAATGTAAACTTTATATCCCACTCATCCTGAAACTTCAGCTGTCCTGCAGCAAATGTTGGTCTTCATGGCAAACTCTGTCGACTAAATAATTTTTCTAGACACTTTTTGCATAATATTTTGTTTTTAGCACCGTGCAGTTTGCCGACAGTCATTGTCTACACATCAGGCAGTAATTCGCCGCTTCACAACACCGCCTCGTAAACAAAGCAAAATAATAATACAAAATGCAGGAGGAAGGGTGTCAACACGTGGGAAAGGAAATGCCTGTTTTTACCTCACCACCGCAGGTTCAAAAACACACAACGCCCTCGACGATGATGACGGACGCCAGAGTAATCTGCCCTCGTGTGCAAGTCAGGGTGGCGCTAGTGAGCACTACGCCGGACGACCTCCACATTTGCCGTCGGCTTTTTTTGCCGGGTACATTGCTTCTCTGCTGCCAGGAGTAGACAGTGATAAGCAGCCACGCATGCGCATTCGATTAGAACGTTTGTAGGGTTCGGGGGGCAAATGGCATTGCCAGAATTACACTGTCAACCTTCATACCCCGGTCTCCAGCAGATCCTCACAGAAAGAAAGGCCATCCGGAAAACAAGAATTTCCCGATGTCAAGACCAATCCAAGAGCACTTAGTATTTTGAGGCTGACAGCATCGCAGTATTATGTAATCAAACAAAGCGCCCATGTTGCAAAAATGGCGAATGACAATAAAATGAAAGGTTAGGGTTGAGAATAATGGGTGTTCTTACCCGACTTCAGCTTGGCTAAGTGTTTGCTTCAACTGGAAAAAATGGAGGATTGCTATGATTGTCTTTAAGAAGCAAAGGTTGCCCTAGTACTATCCGAGTATTGCCGGGGTTAGCCACAAACTGGGATGAAGACATATATGGAATCATATGAACACTTCCATATATATGAACAGAACCAAAATATATTTCGTCGCGAAAGTAAAGGGTAATGGCTTCCCCAGGGCAACATCGTAGAACTATGTAAGTTCAATCATGCCATAGTCACACAGTCAACTGTATGTCAGGTTAATGTGACTTGTCTGAAAGGCTCTTCACAGCCAATGAGAAGACGAGCTGCTGTTTTCGTTGTTGGTGGATTCAGGTGTACATCGTGCGCACGACAACACTTACTCACTTGAGCAAAACATTGGTACTTGGGGTAAAAGAAGACTATAAAAGTCTAAACACATTCTCCCCCATCTCCGTATTCCCCAAAGGATGCATCAAGCCCCTGGCTGTAACTTTGTCGTTGAACATCGGAGTGGTGCTTGGCAAGAGGTTTGGTACACCTGTAGTAGCTAACCCTGCCCATCCATCGCAAGAACAGGAGACTTGTCTGCATTCTTGGACGTGGAGATGGACAAGAGAACTTCTTTCAACCGACCACTCTGAACCTGTACAAGATGGCAGTTGATTCCGGTATATGGCACAGCAGGATGTCTCAGCGAATCGCCAGTAGAATCATCAGCCAAATAAAAGAAAAGGTGAAAGGTGATCTGAAGTAATTCCAGTCACAAATGAAGCTACAACTGTCAGTAAAGCCGTTAAGTCGCATTCTCCAAATGGACCTGCATTTCAAACAGAGAAATGGCAGCAAGGGTTCATGGGAAGGCTCTATCTTTAATGCTAAGAAAGGTGCAGAGTATTCAGCAGCTCTGCCCTCGACCATAAATGTCAGACATTTATTGCCCGCTCCCGAGCAGTGTCCTGTTCAGGCTGTCAGACCACAACCTCCATGGCCTCCATACCACCAGCAGATCACTACACCACCCGAGATGTCTCTAGGTCAAGCGATTTTTAACAAGAGGGAAAGGAAGCCAAAGACTTGTTGTTAACGACTGGACTATTTTGAGGCTGTTACCTGAGTTGTTCCGAGTGGCGATGAGTCACATCCGAGAGGTTTTCGTGCTCTCAGTGTTACTCTTCAGGACTTGAATACCCTGGGAAAGGTGTTCTCGACCTGATCTGGAAATGCTTACATTGCTAAGACTAAATACAAGAGCAGAGGTGGGACCCTGTATTAATTAGGCCTAAAAATAGATTGTTGTGATGTCACCACTTTGACCTTTTCGACACAGGTCTTTGAATATGTCCCCAACAGAAGTTGCGCCGCCAGTAGCAACAACAACAGTCCATGATTTTTAGTTCAAAAGAAGACTAACTCATCCATGCCCCGCATGCACAATCTGAGCTCTAGGACACCTTAATCCTTCTCTGACTAAACGACCCTTTTCCCAAACAAAAAATTCGAATAACTATTCGCATTCAGTCCTACCTTCTGGCTTCTGTGTGACGAGGACTTCCCACAACGGCGCGGCGCCTTTGATCTTTCCGATACTTAAGCTACAGGTGAGACCTTTCAACTGTCGCAGGGCCTGAGGGTATCCATTTATTAATCTCTAAAGCAAACTGAGGTTTAAATAAAATTCCCCAGATATTCGTCTGAGTTTATCTGCTGGAGTCAGTATCATGATCTGTCTTTACCCGGCCCGTCAAACCAGGGTATTGATAGACCTGTCGAGGGACGATGATCCACTTGTCCCCTGCCCAGCTCACACATCTTGTCTGACTGCAATTTTTGTGTGCTTGTTTGCGCAGGCTCACAAGAATAAGCTGCATTTATTTGTTCATACCTCCACCAGCTCTGGGGTGTAGCCCGAGGATTTTGTGTTTTGTAGGCAATGTTGACGCAAAAAGAGAAATTGGAGATATTTAAACACAAACATTTTTACCTGCTTGTAAATGTTTGGGTAAGCATGCATACCTGGCGATCCCCTCTCACCACCTGTCATTTAATACAGTTTTCGTTCTCGGGTGCAAGGTGACTAATCGGGCCTAATCCAAACCAGTATAAATTAATCTTTGGTGGTCTTTTACAGGATTCAATCAGTTCTTCAGAAAATATGAAGATTATACAAACTTTTGAAAGACTTGAGAGAAGACAGAAATTTGCAACTGTATGCAATACATAAAAATGAAAGAAATAGAATGCTGATATATCACAATATAAATGATTAATTAACCAACGAATTAACCAACCAATCAACTAATTAAGCAGCCAACTAACAAAATAAAATAGTTTGAGCTTTCACGTGTTAAAATTTTTAGCGCTTAAAGTTCACAAAATAGCCTGTGTAAATAAATCTCACAATAAGATTACATTTCAGCTTGACATCTTTATTATGTGCTACCATAATGTTTGTCATATTTAACTTTTTCACTTCTGTGGAAGTGAGGTTCGGGTTGTTTATTATTTCGCGCGATTTCTAAATAAACATTGATTTCTGGGTCTTCTCCATTTTTTTTGCTGTACATCGGACGTAAGGTGGGAGGTTTCTTTCATAATTCTTCAGCCCTCGCCATTCAAGTCAGACCCCGGGTGGGAGTGAGATGGGAGACGTGGGTGACCTGTGGCGGGAGATCAAGGAGCGCAGCACGTCACACATAACATCGAAGGTAAATAGGAGATTGTGCGGGCGTGCGGCGCTGGGTTTGGACCCGCCAGCCTTACACCTCCATGTTAACTGTCGAGATCCCATCTACAAGGTGGCTGCTGGCTGGGCGATGTTGACACAGCCTCCGCCCTGCAGCTTGACATGCTCATCATGCTCATCCTCAACACCCGTGTCTCCTCTCTCCCACACCTCTGATGTTTAGCGTCACAGCCTCAGCAAGGTGCGCTCTCACCTGCACAGGTGTCACCTGTCTGATTTCGTAGGTATTTGCCGTGCGTGTACAGTTGTGTAATTCCTAGAGTACAACTGGATATGACTGAACGTGGAGGTGTGTGTGTGTGTGTGGGGGGGGGGACCTGGTGTTCATCCATTTATTGCCAAAGGTTCCGTTTCATCATGTCATATGTGGCAATTATTGTTTTAGCCGGTTCATCACTCCTAACTTCAGTCTCATGCCCCGGGTAGTCACTGATCCCTTCTCACAGACCATTCCTGTTTGTTGGGTATGTTGGGTGGCTTGAACTGTTCAGTAGGACCTCGGAGGACTTCGGATCATTCTTGTCGTTTCGCAGCAACATAAAAATGTTAGAACTATAGAATGTAGCGTATGTGTGTTAGATGATGTACACGGTTATACATAATGGTGAACAACCCAGACTACAATACATTATTATTATTACATAACTGTCTGAGTGAGAATTTATGTTTGTTCCAGTTGAAATTCGAGCGTGTCGCACAAGAAACAATTTCTGCCCCTTATATGCATTCTCGTGCATTCTCTCCCTCCAAAGAGATTGCTTTTATCTGTCATACCATCCTGATTTCACTTTGTTTATGTTTTTCTTTTTTTTCCATTTCTTTCCTCTTTGTAACTACAGAAAATTCGTTTACCTGCCCACACCATCGCTTGTTCGATTAATTTATTTTCTTTTATTGAGTCTATTGCATTTAATTATTCTGTATTTGCAGTGATTATGATGAGCTGTGTCACTTGGTATTGAGGTGAACACTGATCACAACTGTAACATTTTAGTTTAACAATAAACTTCACTTCTTTTAGTTGAGGACGCTGCTGGGGGTATGCACTTGAACACAAGGAGAAAAACAGATTTCATGACCGGCTGACTACTTCCTCAAGTCTGGGATACATGCATTAAACTGTCTTTAACAAGTCGCCTTCGACTGCAGGGACTAAGTGACATTGTTTGTATCCTCCATGAAACCCTCCAAACATGTGATAGTGATGACAGTCACGTACTCGCTTCTGTTCAAGGTTTCTCACATATATACACTTGACAGTAAGTTAGTGCCTTTATGAAAGGACAAGATCATTTCCTGTTGGTATAAAAACCTGTATCCTAAATTCCTCAAATGATTGCGCCTTAAGATAACGCACAGACAGAAAAAAAAGAGATCCTCTGACACCTCTGAGTCATGTAAGTGAGAACAAGATCGTGGTGTCATTAAGAACACGGCATAGTGTAGCTCCAACCAAACCCCAAACATTGTCAGTTGATGCTCTAGTGGTTTTTGTCCAACCATCCACCCCATTCTCACCCACCCTCACTCTCACCCACCCTCCTCTCAAGTTTTATTCTGACTGGCAAAAGGCCGTTGTCCAGGAAGTCGGGGAAAGGGGATGGAGAGAAGAAGAGAGACAGAAAGAGGGTATGGAGGAAAGTTTCTGTGATGATGCCGTTTCCTAAGTCTTCTCCACGTACCCGAAATACCCATTTAAAAGCTTCACTTGATCCGACAGTAGCTTAATGACTTAAGGCCACCCCAGCCACTGACACCATTACAGGATGAACTGAAAATAACTAGATCCACACTCATCCGCTCACCCTCAATCAATCACTTTTCCAACCATACTCCTCTCGTGAGACAGTAGGAGATTAAAAAGAGAAAAAGAAGAACCTACGAAAGAGGAAAGAAAGAAAGTGAAGAGTTGGAAAGGAGGGGGAATAAAAGTGAAAAGAAAGAGAGAGTGAGGAAAAGGGAAAGAAAGAAAGAGAACAGGTGAAAGGAAGAAAGGGATAGAAAATGTATGCAGTATCGCTCAGCAGGGTACCTTCTCGTAAGAAGGGTACAGGTGACTCTCAGGCTACGCCCTAAGACAAGTCACAGACCCGGGGGCACTGTTTGTCGGGTAGATGGGGCAAATCGCTCACCACCTTCACAACCAGGTACAGCATCCACACGATCGTCCTTACCACCAAACGTCCTTGTCTGTCAACGACAGACCTACCTTCCACTTTAAAGTAAACCCAGAAACATCTCAGAACTCAAGTACTACCTGCAATGGAATGCTTGGCTCGCCGATATCCAAACCTGATACCCAGCTTGATGACTCCACCCTTCATTGCGGCATCGCTGACAGTAATTCTACTCCGTCACACGGGTATGTCTATGACGACAGCAGAGTTCACACATGACACAGTTTGGAAACATATGAAGACGACAGGTAACCTGAAAACAACTCAAAGATATATAATGCGTATTTTAAAAGGTATATTTCTGTGTGTGCTGGACAAATGGCGGTGTCCGGCATTCAGTGACAACAGCTCTGGAAGGTGATCAGAGTCATTGCACTCACCTGAACTCGATAGTACTGCTCGTTAAGGCGATGACAAGGGGGAAAAAAAGATTACAGAGTGTGGGGGGAAGGCATTGTGACTGTCTTGATGTTTACTTGTCTTGTCTAGAGGTGTGCACAGGTAACGAGCGCTCAGGAAGTAGGTCAGGTGTTACCTGCACACGTCGCTCGTCTTAATCTCGTGCACTCCACTGCGTGCAGCAACAAAGCCCATAATGACCCCCCACCTCTCACATCAAGGAAACACTTGCAGAATATCTTTCTTGCTCTTTGCCCTGCAAGCTGCTGTCGGATCAAGCGAAGCTTTAAATAGGCATTTCGAGTACTTTGAGAAGACTTACGGAACGGTATCATCACAGAAACTTAAAATTGCTTGTCCCCCACTGACTGCTGGCTGAATCTGCAAATCGCCACTTGACGATACCAAAGATTTGCAAAAAAAAAAAAAACCAAAAAAACAAACAAAAAACAAAAAAAAACCCAAAAAAACCCCAAACAAACCAAAAAAAATGAAATAAATAAAAATAAAGACCCCCAAAAAACATAAACAAAAACATAAATAAAAATAAATGCAATGGAATACCCTGTGTGCTCAAAATGACATTCTGAAAAGTCCACAGGACACTCTGTCATACCCATACACCGCCATTCTGCTGTCGTGTGCAGCATGCTCGTCTGTTAATGGCAAAGCTCAGGTCCCTTGCTACCCGAAAAAGATTTATTAGTGCAAACAAGGAGACATGGACCTGTCATGTGTGACCGTACTTTCTGGCCACCTCCACCTTGCGGCCATTGCTCATGGACAAGCTGCCAGCTGCATGGAAATGTTTGCTGCTTTATGCTTATTATTTATCCTAATTTTTTATATTTCTAATAGGATTGACTATCAAGTATTGAAGAGCATTAATAAAGTTTTCATTTAATTTAGTGACACATAAGAATGATTATAATGTCATTTGTAATACATTCAGCATAAGGAAGGGGGTGCCAGTCAGCGGACACAATAATAAGAATACAAAGTAAATGAATGTCAACAAAAGATTTCAATAACATATGAGAATGTTAAATGTTTACTGAACAATAAAAAGACATTCTCTTCAGGTCGCCTTAACAATACCTGACTAAATATTGAGATCCTTTATAACAACATGATAAAAGCAATGCTAGTCTGACTTCGCGATTAATTTGGGATTGTTTGTCTGATGGATGAAAAGCTTGCTGAAAGCTTGTCTTCACAAAGCTGTGCCAAGTGTTTTGTCAACAGTATCCGACCTCAGTCCTCGAGGTCAGTTTTCTCTGTCACCATTTCTAGAGTTCTGACACTTGCATGCGACATAGTGTCGCTGTAAACGTGGACAACAAGGGATTGTTTATACACACAAACATCGCACGATGACTGTTGGCTGTGGTGGTTCATTGGGGCATGTCATGGCAGCCATCAGGTGCCCGGTGAGGTCTTTATCTGTATCCAAATCTTTGCTTACAAGTTCCTCACGGTCTCGTTTTTCTAGCTGGCAGGTTTACCGCACGACCACAGAGCTACATCTGGTAGAACAAATATTATTGTAGAGAAAGTCTTGTCATCTACGCCGATCCTTTATGTGTGCGCCTGTTGGACTGGGTCAGACTTTGGCTCCGATGTATTATGGGTAATATAATTTTTTTTTTAAACAGGAAAAAGCCGTAACTGTCGGTGATTTTATGTTCTTATTTTTATTCTCAGCACCTGGCGAGGTTTGTAGTGTAGATGCACGCACTGTCATTCGCAATACTTACCGTAGCACCGAGAATCATGAATCAAGTACCCCGCTCCCTATCCTGCCCCTTGTTCAGGACACTAGGTTCCACGTAGACCATGGTAAGATGCTGGAGAGGGAAGCACGTTCGCTGGCGACGGGACGCCACCTGTGAGGACAACTGTCACGTACTTCCGGTCTGATTTTCCATTCACTTAGTATTCCTCTCCACACCACGGCGAACCCGTTTGTACAAGCAGCGGAACGGTGCATCTTTTCCACTTGCCAGAACCCGGTTTCGGTCGGAGGAGACAGGATGGGGTGGATGGCAGGAAGAGAAAGTTTCTGGACTTTTGCCTCGACGGTTACAAGTTTGTTTTCCAGTCTGTCGTTGATGAGCTGGGTTTGCAACGCCTGTTATCAGAAATTGACCTCAGCACTAATTTATGAATTAATGAATAAATTTGTGAAGTCGTTTTTGAATGAAGGAAGAAATAAAAAAGCAAGGTTGCTGTAATAATCGTATATTCTGTCCTGCTGTCTTCATACAGATAATCGCTGTCAGTAAAAATCACGAAGAAAGAAATATATGACCGACAAATAAATTCGACGTTCAATAAGTAAGTTTTATACGACTCAAAGATGAATGTAAGAAGGAGGGCATAACTGTTTGGTCTGAATTCAAAAGTGGCTTTCAAAACATTTCATAATTACGAACCCAAACGACCTGACTGAGAACTGACAGATTTATGCACTTCTTTGTCAGACGTTTGTTCATTACTCTGCTTGACCTCTGACCTTCCTCCTCCTACTTTCCGCTCAGTTCGTTATGTGGGTCGCTTAACACGAGCTTCTGTTCGCGGTCTACTCTCGAGGTCCCGTTGGAATTTCGTGGCTTGTGTCCTTTGATCGCTGAAGCCATGCACCGCAAGCAGCTAATGATTGCACTACTCTTTCGGGGATCAATTTGCCGCCAAATCTTTGCCCGGGTATTTTTTTTTTTTTTTTGCGATTCATTGACTTTTGAGAGACGTCGAACGTGTCCTAGTAGTTTGCCTAAACATCTTCATTGTGTGGAGTTGAAGAGACTTGGTCGGGTGGAGGAAAGGGAGGAGAATGAGGTAATAGCGTTAAAAGCAGAAGGAAAATAAAGAGGAAGAGGAAGATGAAGATACAGTTTTCTGAAGAGACTTGTTCAGAAAAGCACTTCTGAACTCAATTTAGAAACAGTGAACGCCAGGTGTGCAGGTATGAGCAAAATCAAAGAAGATGTGGGTTTTAAATTATTCATGACAGCCAGTGCACGCAGTGCGTCTCCTCTCGAGATGTTGTTTTCCTTTTCGTCCACATTTTCCATGTTTTTTCTGGTTGTGGAGGGTGGTGGTTGTAGGTGGGGCAGATAACTGAGCTAATTGTCCCTCGCACAGAGTGAGGTTCTCCCAAAACAACGGCTTTCTGACGAGACCTGAAAAAAAGTCTTTTGCTGATGGTGTGACGTAGAACATGCACGTGCACGTACGCGCATGCGCTGTGACAGTGTGCTCGGGGGTCCTTAGTTCCTATAAACGGCCGTTAAGTATGACCGATGATTGTTTGTCTGCTTACTTGTCGTGTCTGCATGTTTACATTCATAATAACGAAGCGAAGCACCAGCTAAACTGAAGTGAAGCCCTGGGCGTTGACAGGGTGACACTCGCTGGCTGATGACACCGAAAACACTGGGTGGACCCACCCAAACAACCACGTGCCACCCTACTTATCATTGTCAATGAAGGCGAACGAACTGAGCGGCAGCTGTGCCACAGGAGGAACACGACCAGGGACAATCGCTCATAAGACAGACAGTTTAAAAGCTTGCTTGGCTGAGCCACTCTCCTGCCAACGTCATGTCAGTGGTCTCCCTTCACAACCTCTTCACCTGTAATTATTACAATATACTTATGCGCATGTCACACACATACACACACAACCAGGCTACGATATTTTAATGTCAACGATAAATTGAGAAATTTAAATAATTTTCGTTCAAATAAATAAAAATGACATATATTCCAGTTGGTACAAAGAAATATTATTTTTCTTATCGTAATGGGTATGACAGATGTCTGACTCGATGGATGGAAAGAAATTAATATGTGGAGCGTGTGGCAGGTCATAGTAATAATTGCAAGGAAAGAAAGAAAACGATTAATAGAGGTAAATGACAATTTTTTTTAACGGAGGTGATAAAAGTAAATCTGTTCTTTACTGCATTGACCCACGCAAGTAAACCGCTGCCAGATGCTCGACTACTACAATGGAGGAGAGCCTGGCGAGAGAAATACTGAAGTGGCCAGATGCGTTGGCATGTGCATCATTGCCTCGTCTGCCTCCCAGAATAATGTGGTGGAGGTGAGGGAAGCAGACGCCCAGCGCCTCCCTGCCCGTGACCCCATCAGTCGCGGGTTGGCGACGCCGGTGTGTCCGTGCATACGACGACAGCATCCTGGCCACGACAGGCTGGGCGTGTGCTCGCAGCCCGCTCTTTCCATGACACGAGTTTATAAAATTATGAATTAATACCGAGCTTTCGGTGAGTGCTTGCCGTGGAGGTCACCTCCAAGGCGTTGAGCTTTGCGCAACATGGCCCCCGACACAATGGGGGGGAGGACAATGGAGGGAGCAGGGGTGGGGATCACCTCAGGTGTGGATTGTGTTGCAGCCAACAAACACACAGACTTGGGGAAATTACAGATAGAAGTTTAATGGATGCGAGGGTGGAATCGCTTCTCGTGACCTGTTGATGTTGTGATGTTGATGCCGGAATTTTCGTGGATTTGTTGCTAGGCTACGAGCGTTGTTATGTCTGGCTGAGGGTATTGCTAGTCTGTGTGTGAGAGAGAGAAAAAAAAAAGTTAAAAAAATTTGTGGATGCGTGTTCGTCTGTTCGAATGACTTGTATGCCAGAATAATGTTGCAGTTGTGGTTATGAGACTCCCTGATGAGTTTTGTCATTAACTTTCTTAAAATAAGAAATGTGTGTGTGCGCATGCGCGCAGCTGTTCCACCCTTTTTTTTCTCAGACCTCAGCGTGTCCACCATCATGTTTTTCCTCTTTTAATACCTGTAGTCCCCCCCCGGTAAAAAGGTTTCCCTCCCACCCCTCCTGGTGGGTGTCAAGTGAAGACACACCACGGCAGACGTAAACGATTTATCCTCATCTCGGACTTGAGCACAGGTGCTCGGCACAAAGGTAAACATCACAGTGGCGAGCGGTGGCTGCCTCCGCGGAGTGCCTCCCAAGTGATTCTTCAGCGAAATTTTTTCCAGACTCGACAACTGCCGCTCGTGTACAACCAGACGTCGGTCGTGCCCCCGCGCGTGTTGTTGCCCTGCCTGCAGCACGGACCACCTTTGCCGGAGCGTGTGTCACGCGCTAGTATGAAGACAAACGTGCTAGACTCACTTCCAGGACTGGGTCATTTATTTTTTTCAACATTTTACAGACCAATCTTTAAGCTTGGACATCACAGTGTTGTTAAAGTGTCGGTCGGACCCCGCCGCTGCTTCTGTTTCTGGTTAAACTTAGAAAGAATCGGACGAAGAGGGAATGTCTGGGTAAAAAGTAAGAGGACTGAAAATATCTTGACTTAAATAGAGCTGCGGACAAAAAAAAAAAAAAGTGGGAAGGGATGAGTTTTAGCTCAGTTGTAAACTCACGGCAACGCATTTGTCTTCACGCGCTGAAGCACTGATGTACCCACGAGATTAGGAAGCTGACGGAGGACGGAGGGACTTATCAGTAGTTTGTTTGACTCATGGTAGATATAGAACTTTTAGCCACATGGTGGACCGAGGCCGACCTGTGTAAACCATCAGCGTCACCTCGTTGTATGAAGCCAGACAAATGGTTCGTTTACAGTCAGCTGTAGGTGGGCCTCAACATACCTACTGTCAGGGAACATATTCTCACTGTAGGGGTGGTAAGGACTTCGAGAGCGTGTATATGTGTTTGTGTGTGTGTGTGTGTGTGTGTTATTATCTACACACTTGCATGCTGTTCAGTCTTTGCTCCTCCATTCATGGACTTTGAAATAAACTAGAGGAATGAAACATCTGAAAATAAGCCAAAAGCCCAGAGGGAAAGTTTGTGTTTCATGTATCGTGTACAAACAAATATTGAAATAAGCTTGAAATCACACCAGGCAGAACCAATCTCTTATTTTTACCAACCAATGAAAATCTCCAACACTGTGCCTGGACTTGCTCATCAGTCACGAATAATAGTGTACAGAGGTCTCCACGCCCATCTTCCAGAAGTGTTCGCCATCTGTTGTCTTCAAAGAACAATAGCTTCGGGGCAAAACCCGATGCAACCTGTTCCAGGTTACTCTGTTCTCGCCATTTTCATCCTAATACTCTCCATCCCTCATGCACGCCATTCAGAGGTGTGTTTACCTCGGCGGTCTCCCAGGCAACGAGCGTGGGGTCGTCACAGCAGAATGGAGACCCAGCCCCAGTTCACAGGACCACACGTGCGTTTGAAATGTCACCGCGCCAATTACTCAAGGCTGCCCTTTAGAAATGTTTGAAGATCGAGACTTGATCGACCTAGCATCTTTTTTGTTTTCTTCATTGCCATGCCTGGTCAATGCTTGCGATTCACAGGTCTGCCTTGTTTCTCCTGCTGAAGTGGCCTTTAGGGGAAGAATGCGGGAGGTGTTACAGGGGATGGGCTTGTAAGTAAACGCAGGTAAGGATCCGCGAAGGTCTGCTCGTCTGTGCATTGCCTGGTCTTTGAGAGACCTGTCTTCATTCTGTTTCGAATATTTAGGTTTAGAGTTAGGTCTTTGCTGTTTCAGAGTATTGCAAACGAGAGGTTGTGAAATAGTTGTGAGCCCTTTGTGCACCTACTGTGATGACTAGTTAATGGATAATGCTTGATTAGCATATTTTGAAAAACACATGCGCGCGCAGACACATACACACGATGTCTAATATACAAAGACACAATACAAAATCTTAAGCAAGATTATACTGATTATGCTTCGATCCTGGTGACGAATGCGTGTGTGACTAGGTGCAAACAGAAAAGGATATTTACCTTTCGGCGTCTTTTAAGTCGTCTCACATTTTTTGTTGTTTTGTTTTCCCAGTGGGTGGGACAAATAAGTATTCAAAATTCATGGAACGCTATTAAAACACATCACAAAGTATAATGACACTTGGCGCTGCTTTTCCGAAATCAAAATAAAACCATTTCCTGCTCGCTAATCGTTTTGTTTTGGAAGTTTTTTTATAGGGTGTAAGAGAGGTGTTTGATTACGAACCACACCCGCCATTGCTAGACTGAGAATGAGTAATCAAGAAGTTTTTTTTGTCGATGATCGTAGGAGCATTTGTGATGTAGATAAGGAACCGTTAGTCACGTGACATAACCCACTGTTAGCACGTGCTGGTTACTGATGTATTGCTCACACAGGTCTTACATCAGCGAGAGTTACATTCCACCCGGCGTAACTGTATACAGGATAGGTAATCACCATTGTTCAAGGGGCTGAAGATCAGGGCCTAGTCAGCCGACATCATAATACTCAGGGAATGCAGGATGTTTACCTGCGAGGAGAAGTAGGATACTAAACTGTTTGCACCTGGGCCAACGCTGCAAGTGCCTTTGTTTCTGCCCCCAAGTGCCGGCAGCCACGTCCACCCTGTCAAATTTATGTATGGTAGGGAGGTACAGTCCTGGCCTGGTCTCTTGTCAGTACCCCGGTCTTTGTCTCTGACAGTCATACAGTCGTGGTTATGAACTGTTTAGAGCAGCAAAGCGGGATTGCTAGGTCTGAGGTAAGACACTCGGGGTTAGTTTTCAAGTAAAGGTAGACATTCAGTAAAGCTAATGGGGCTTGGAAATTCCAGATGCAGAACATTACCATGCGGCAGTGGTTAACATCAGACTGGTGGCCACTGCACTTTATTTTTTTGTCTGAAGAGGCGGAGACACTAAGCGCTACTCACTTCAATGTTATTGCCATGTCAGGTCGCCAAGGAACATACATACACTTAGTTACTCCTACTTCACATACTCTACAACAACAACAGCAATGTCTTCCAATGCTGCTGCTGCAGCTGCTGACGCAAAAGGTCTTGATGATGATGATAATGATGGAGAAGATGAACACTGCAGACATAGCTCGGCGCCTCCCCCTCACCTGTGGGCTGGGTCTGCCTTGCTCATTACTTCTCCTCATTAAGCCAACGACTGCGGCTTTCATGTCGGCCACCCGGGACCGCGTGCTTCGCCTTCAACGGACCGCTAGTCCTCCTTTCATTGGCCGCATGCTGCAGCACTCCTGCAAACCGGAATCAGAGGGTTAGAAGATTCTTATTTCCGGTGCACATTAACGCCGAGGCTAAAATGAAGGTGTTCTTTTTTGGTTTTGGTTCTGGAACGAACATAAGAATCCACTTTGGGAACTCTCATAGGCCTGTAAGACTTGCAAAAAGTTAATTTATAGTATTAGCGCCTTTTACCTCCCCGTCCTTGGTCGCTTTCTGTTTTGTGTGGGGGATTTTTTGGAGGAGGATTGACTGAAAGGCTTACACTCACAGTTTGAAGAGACGTTACAGGGGAGATAACCCTCACAGGCCTTCCGTGATCATGGAGTACACAACCACTCCCTGCCCACCACAGCCTGCGGATACAGATGCTGCCCAACACACTCTGTGCATGTGACGACAAGACGACAACACGTCTGGTGTTCAGAATCCTGTAACTGGAAATAAATACAAACTTAGGAAGGTGGTTGACAATGGAGAAATCTCCTGGATGGTTTAGAGCTTTGGCAACCCATGGCTTGCAAAAACTTCCGGAAAAAGACAAGCAAACCTGTCTGGCAGTACTTCTGTACACCTTCCCCGAAGAATGTAATATACCACGTCTTCTACAGTTTCACCCTTTCTCCACCGCCGGTCTTTGCTTTTGGCCATCAGAATTTTTTTTTTACTTGTCTTCCTCCCACTTTCCTGTTTTCAATCTCGCACGATTCTCTATGCCTTCCTCCCTTTCTCCCACTCAGTCTCTCTAATTGCCCGTGCCGCCGCTCGCCGACCACTAGGGTCCTCTTTCTGAGCATGCGCATCTTCCGCTTGTAACCCCTGGCACTCGCCAGACCTTCCACAGAACTCACTTTGCACGTGGAACTTGTTAGCCTTGAAACAGCCATGGACTCGGGGGTAGGGGGAGGGGAAACACAATAATTACTTGGATGGAAAATATCTCCAGCACTTTGAAGTGTTTTTCCGCTTTCTAAAGAAACCATTTCTAAAATATATGGACGTGTTTGGCTTCTTCCACTTTCTGTTCCTTTGGCTAATTAGTTCGACACACCAGCTAAATTCCTCTTTTTGTGGTGGGGTGGGGGTCGGGCAGGTTTTTGTTGTTTGGCCTGCTATTCTTATGAAAAACAAATGTGCAACTAAACAATGTAGGTATGATAAAGGGAAGGTCACTTGGCACATATGTAGGTAAGAGCAGCGACACGTTTCTTTCAGTTTTATAATTATTTAATTACTATCACAGTAGCAGAACAAAAGTCAAAGTTTAGAAATGTATTTTATATATATATTTCATATTTATGTTTGTCTGAAGATCACTTTCATTAAGCTCCATGAAAACACGTACAAAGGATTCCTATATACAAATTCTTGAAGACCTTCGCTTCTTGTCTACATTTGCTGGCTGCAGTTGAACTTACTGAGTTCATTATTTCCTAATAATGAAAAAATTTTTACAAGAGTCGTATCTTTTTTTATTGTAGCTTTAAAAAAAACATTCAGACTTTACTTCTGGCATTCTTATTATTGTTGTTGACAGAGCTATAGAAGTGAGTGCCTTTTCCCTAACAATACTAATTCATGGCGCCGTCCTCTTTTTGAATATTTTTTTATTCAATATCTTCACATTGTAATTTCTAAGAAGATTCCTGGCTTTGAAAACGCATACGTGGAGAATTTTCTCAGCAGATGTTCAGTTCACCCAGGAATTCGCGGAGAAGCGAGCATTCTGACGAGACAGTGGAGAGACCTTGGTGGCTGTTGTCAAAGAATGTCAGTCATGCGTGGCGAGCAGCAGTGCGATGGAGGCTCGACTTTTATGTGGCATGTATGCTAATGAATTCTCGGGCTCGTAACTCACGAGGGTTGTCATCCCTCGGTCGTGAGGACGTCAGCAGCGACTGAAGTGAAGTTTACCTCATTCTTGTCCCTTCTACATTTATCAGGGTACGCCATGTCGCCCACCTTCTGGCGAGGATGGGTGGACAAAAAAAAAAAAAAAAAGAGGCCAACGCCCAGCCAGTTAAACTCTCAGACAGTTAAACACAGGTGAGGTGCCTACAACAAAAATCTCTTCCTAAACCCCTCTCCAACCTTCTCCGTCCGTTTGTTCTTTCTCGTTCTTTAATTTGTTTCTATTTCGTTGTCATTCTTTTTTTTTTTCTTTTCTCAGTCTGTCTCTATTTCAGTCTTTCTATCATTTATCTTTGTTTCTTTTTTTTGTTTTGTATACTGAATTTTTGTTCCACATTCGTGGTGAAATGAGTTCCCGCTGGTATATTTAAAACTCATTTGCGCAGTAGCCGTTTCCTGCGGACGAGTGGCACTCGAGTTCCCTTCAAAAAAAAGCAGGGAGGAGTGTCCCGGCTACACCACCCTAGCATACACAGTAGAAGAGAATAGGTTAAAAATAGTCATCCTGCTGTAGTTTTTATATTTCTTTCTGCCTCTTGGCCTGTTCTTCCATTTCTCTTTGTCACAAGCTGCAGAAGTAGAATCAGTTACGAGTTTCACAGAAGCAGCAAAGATCTTTGTCTTTTTATTTAGTGGACAAGGTGACTTCAAGTAATATTTTCTAGTCATCTGATAGAAGAACACACACACACACACACAAACAGACAAAAACAAACACTAAGAGATGGATAGGGAGCAGGGTTGCTGCTTGAAAATAATCTGGCACATAATTCACACAACATTACCTATTTATTCAGCTTATTTTATCCCCAGGGTTTAAATTCGAAATACAGAATAGAATTTTAGAATTTAGAAGTTTCTAGGGTGTTTGTCTTGAACAATTTTCAGTCTAGCAGATCCATAATATTATTGCTGACTGCTTATAGCGAAAATACCGAAAAAGAGCGAACAATAGAAATGTAGACTATAGGGAAGACAAGAAGCCTTCAGGGGTAGGCTAGAGGGAGGAGGCATAAACAGAAACTGAGGAAAGATAACATGATAAAACACAACAGTCTGCTTGCTGTAGGGATTAAACTGTAAATGCAGTGAGATGCACGAGTACCACACAGAAGGTGTACCTGTAGCGAGGTGTCAGACACGGTACCCGGGTGGAGGAGGGTCGAGACCAAACCACTGGCGACATCTGTTGTGCATTTCGCCCTTCTACCTGTCGCTGCTGATTAGCGCCTGTGCTCCCCCGAGACCCTCCTCCAACAGTCGACTTGGGAAGGCGGGAGAGATTGAAGACCTGTTTGGTAAGAGACAGTGACAGGCACATCATACAGCAGCCAACACTTCTCCTTATCTCTAGAAACTTCGCCCACGTTGTAAGATATGAAGCTAATCGGGGGAGCGGATCTCTGGCCGCCTCCTATTATGACTGACTTACATGGTCACATTGCATCACGAGAAGTCAGACACAAATATTTAACGACTGCACTCATAATTTCATCAAGGATGTGGTTAGAGGAGGGTTTCCCAGTTTTTTTTTATTGTTTATATTAACGAAGCTTGGACGTTAAGTTAACTCAGTTGTCACACAGTCTTACTACCTTGAAACAACATTTAGACAAATTGATGCAGGTGCTGTTATCTAGACGAAGATTGTGATGTAAGACGTGTTAGCAGACTTGACGTCAACGACAGCGAAGAAGAAGAGAAAAAAACCCCCAAAAAAACAAACAAACAAACAAAAAAAAAAAAAAAAAAAAAAAAAAAA
>SRHC01001281.1:958684-1002588 GCA_004794325.1 Pomacea maculata
AAAAAAAAAAAAAAAAAAAAAAAAAAAAGAAAGAAAAGAAAGAAAAGAAAACAAAAACAGATAGGAGGATTCTTTCTTGAGGTCGAGATGGTGCACTTTTTACCACCCATGATACAGGGGTGGTCTGGTGACTTCTGTGATGAAAGCCTTGTCACCAGCAGTGTCAGGAGCTTCAGAGGGTTCAACTCTCATCTCACGGAACATTACTTTGTCTCTGGATGTCGCAGGTAGCCATCGGTTTTCTCTGGGTACTCCGCTTTTCTATTTCTTCATCACACCTTCCCTCCATACTCACACTCCCGCTAACTAAAAGCCTTTTTCTATCATACTGACCAACCCACCCTTAAATCACTACCCTGATTGCATTGATTTTCCTTAAAGGGTCTATTCACACCACTTTAACAATGAAAGATGCGGAAAATAGAAGCGATGGACAAAAAAACAATCATTTCAAAGAGCGCGTCGATGATGATTTGATGTTATTTTAGCCCCCTTCCACATTAGGCGACCACGTGACTAGCCATCCTGGCGATCACACATATTATAACAAACATTAAAACAGCTGTCTCCATCAAGCAACCATCAGAAGGAGGGAAGGGGTGCAGCAAGGACGAAGACGATGATGGATGGAGATTTATTTCTAGTCCCGTTAGCTTCCTTTGATCCTTCGTTATCCCTCCCATGTGATCAGGAGAGCTTTACCGTCTTGCCCCACGGCTTCTGGTCGTCTGTCTCCTGACCACTGCCACCCACCAGCATCTTTCACCTTTCACCCTTCACCCTCTCCATCTCGGCCTCCTTCACGCGTCACGCTGTCGCCTGCACGCGCGGTCCACAGTCACGATAATCTGCGAGACTCCACGTGACAAGCGACGAGATTCACATTCCCTGACACATCCCGAGGCTCTTCTTTCTCTGGTTATTATTCTCTGTCCTTCCGTATCCCCTTAATGCTTACAATATCAGACCCCCATCAGTATCATGTTTACTTACATTTCTTTTCTTCTCTACGGGCTTATTTGTTCTGTTTATTTGGTTTATTTTTTGTTTTCATGAAATTTATTTTGTTACTTGTTTACTTTTGATCGATCGCAAAGTTTCGTGCGGCTTGTTTATGCTGATAACACAGTCCCGCTGGCTGTCTTCATTCTTTTTTCTCTTTTTTTTTTCTCCCCCTGGCAGAAAATGTCTCGACATGAGTATTTATGGCTGGGATTGATGCTCAGACATGTTCACCTCGTGGTGACCGCCGTGTGAACACTGACAATCGCTGGCATCCATCAGGGTCGACCGCTGGCAGGACCCTCGCTCGCGCTCGTGCGGACAAAGGATAAATAGAACATCGGAGCTGTGAAGATCTGTAATTTCGCCAGCAATTTTCGTTGGCAGAAGAAAATTGCTCCCCAAACTATTTTTTAGCAGCTTATGAGCTTGTAAGTAGGGTTTAAAGAAGGATAAAGGAGATGCTGAGGATTGAGAAAATTCGAGCTTTGGTATGAAAGCAGAAAAATAAAACAAAAACTTTAAGTGCAAAGAAGTGTTTTCCATCTCTGTCTTTAACAAAGACAATGATGAAAATATATTTAATATATTGTTCATTGTCTACTCTTCTCACTGTTTTCATAAATTGAAACAGTCTTTTCTGCTATTGCCGTCTTTGCACAGCTTCTTGGTTTTGAGAAAAACAGAGAGAAAGAAATACAGGAAGACAGCCAATGAACCAAAAAACCAAATAATAATAAAAAAAACCCCTCTTGGCACTTGCTTTTATCTTCTATGCATGTTGACTCTGGCCAGTCCAGTAATTGTTGCCAACGTGTGTCTATCATTGTTCATCGCAAGTTCCGCTCTCCTGATGTTATTGCAACGAGAGTTATTTCCCTTCTCTGCGCTCTCTTTACGACGGGTTGGTTTTCACGACCCGTTTGTTTTACTTTACCTTCGGATATCGAGTAGCTACTGACTTGTGGAAAATGCAGGGAAGATGTTTAACCCCTGTAGTATTGGATGATGTGCATGTTACAGATGTTTACCTTCACGCTCGTCAAAACATCAAACGAGTTGAACAAGCTGCGGGGCGGTTAAAGGTCAGGGTTCGCCCTCAACTCCTCCGATATGGTTGCATCACAGAGTGGAAGTGCATGTGCTGGGGCTACGGACAACTTATTTACAGCTTCATGGTGAAAGGAAGTTGCAGGAAGAAAGCTGAACGAGAAACCATCCGCTTAGGTGCATTTCCACACACTTTGAACACCTGTGAAAACATTTAAGCAGACTTCCAGGACAGGTGGGCATCTCTCACTCTCCTCCTGTCTCTGTGTGCGTGTGTTTCTAAGTATATATCTGTGTGCACTCATTTGACACATTATATATATTTCGAGAGAGAGAGAGAAAGAATTAGAGAAATAAAGGGTAGAAAAAGGACACAAACATGTACTCAGATCCTCTTCAGACCTTTATTTCTCTGTCGTAAGAATCTTATTTCCAAAACAGTCATTAAACAAACTTTTTTTGGATGCAGCGGAGCAAACTGCTGCCAGAAGAGTGAGATAGGGGAACACAACCGTGTTGTGGTGGTTGTGGCGACAAATACATGATTGCTGCTGCAGGCTAGGAGAGATTGCAGACACAACCTCAATAAAAGCCTCCTTGTTCTGCTTCTTTTTTACTTTTTCTTTTTCTTTTTCATCTCTTCGTTTCAGTTTTGTTTTGTTTGTCTGTTTTTTCGCGTCAGGAAAACAATCAGCTCGTAATGGCATAGGCACGTTAATGCTAAAGCAAAAACAACGGCGCGCATGCGCGCACACACACACACACACGCAAGTGCGCATGCGCATGCAAGACCTCGCACGCGTCGGCAAAAGCAAAAGTGATAGCAACGCCCGGAAGTTTCTCTTCCCATGTAGTCGCTATTACTTTCACAGATTTATCAGATCTCTCACCTTCTGCTTGTGCCTGGTATGAGGTGCCTGCTCTGTCCCTCCGCTTCCTTTCTTCATCCTTCTCTCGCTCTTCTTTTTCGCTCTTTCTTTTCCCTGTTTTGCTTTCGTTTTCAAACTGACTTCCCTCTCCCCATCCTCACCCGCGTGTAGGCCGTTTGGAAGTCGTCATTAGTGTCAGTGAACCGTGACAATTGCTTCTTGATTAATTGATGGCGGTACGGCTTATCGCATTGAACGCCGGATGCCCTCTTTGATGTTCGTTTTTACTGATATCTTGCAATTTGTCTGTATTTCTATTTTTGTCACAGTATGCCATACATCACAGTAAGGTTAATGTCTCATTATCCTGCCTCGTGAATCTGTTTTTATATCTGTTTTTCTTTCAACTAGCTTGAAACGTGCTCCAGTCTTTCATATGTAATATACTGTCATAAAAATATAAATAATCATATAAAATAAAAATGTAAACAGGCATAAAAATATTAATAATTTCTTACTGCGACTGTCCAAAACTTTCACAAAACTTTGCATTGTATGACAAACAGTTTTTGTATACCTAGATATAAGACAATATTAGCAAGTGATCAATTGTTATGTTTTGGGCATGTTGATTTTACATGATAGTGATTTATACTGACAGTCTCGATCGTACGGACATGGAAATGACAGTCATTAGTTTGTTTTGTGAGAAGTGAAATATGCAGCAACAAAAGAAAACCGCTAGTAGAAAGCTTTTTGTGGTTTTCTTTTTCAAAGAACTGGATTCCTGGTTCCTCTGACTCTAAGCTTTTGATGAACACTTTATTTCCATCGGCGCCCTGCAGCTCGGTGCCTTTGTCCTGTGCGGGCCACTGCGCATGTCAGGAAGCTGAAAATCTTTTGACAGAGAGGCTGAGTCTTGTCCGTAATCTCTAAACCTAACAAAAACTCGGTCTGGGTAGATATTCGCAGGTAACTTATAATGACCCGATAAGCTGAACCTGGGTGGTGAAATTGAAAGGTACCTTATCCGGGTGTCTACCCTGCTTCATCGTTAGTACCCGATTCTAACCTCTACGGTCACCTCAAGACAAAGGGGAGAGCACAATATTTGGATGTTCGTGGATCGGGTGGAAGTGTGGGTGCGCTTCCTGCACCTCAGCACCATGGTGAGGGCGATCTTCCCTCGCGAAGTCTCTAATCTTCCCTGACCGGGGCACTTGAAGAAAGAAAATGAAAAGGAGGCTACCCGGGAAAGACCGAGCCTAGCCCCGTGTCTGTACTTAGCGAGTTTACTGGCGGCACAATAATAGAATTACGAGGAGGGGAGCAGGAGGCCCCCTGCAGTGTCTCGCCAGCCAGTCTCACAGTAGTGGATGATAGCATGCTGCCAAGGACTGTGGCCAGGGACCAGAAAAAAAAAAGAGCTTTCTACCTCTACTTATTGCTCCTCCTGCCCTCTTTTAAAAATTGTGTTTCTCGCTGTTTTTCTTCATTTTCTTCGTTCTTTATTCTTGTGTATGTGTGTTCTTCCTTTCTTCCAGCCTTCCTTTCTTCTGTTTGGATGGAAGTCGCAAGTCTTCCTGTTTTTTATAATTAATTTTCACGTCTCATATTGCTAGCTGGCGAAATATCCTTCACCAGTGGTTTTTCTAAAAAATAGTTTTCCTTTTCAAATTATAAAACACACATATTAATTTATTTCAGAGTTTGACTGGGGTACATTGAGATATAAACAGAAGCAGACAGGAGGACCGTAGTGAACCTTCAGACAGCGGCAAATGACCGTAAGAGCAAGTCCAGGGGACATGTTTACGACTTGACGAGTGGCGGCGGAGGAGGCTGGACAAATGGGTGCACGTAGGTCTTGTGGGTGCGTTGGTCGTAAAACCATCAGCACAGCAGCGACAACGACATCAAGTCCCAGGATTGAGGGCCGCCATTCACGCGACATCAGCAAGAGCTCATTCAGAAAGAAAACCAGGGAGACGTGTAAAGCCCTCGCTGTCAGGTCCTCCTTGTGTCGGCGACAATCGCCTCGACATCATCAAAGTTCGCTGTTCGCATCCAACTTAGCTCGCGGACACGTGACCTACAACACTGTGTCTGACGGGAAATTCCATCTGAACGAGTGTTCATACATTGTGGATGCTGACATTGGACACACTCCTTCTTATATCCGTACACTACAGCTATTTCAGTGAAAATTAGAGCCTGAACTGTGTTGCCAACTCTTTAACTATTCAAACTTTTTTTGCAGACTTCGAGAGCATCCAAGCTATCAGGACAACGGTTTTCTATTTAAAGCCACACAATCAAGAAATAGTTCTTTCGCCTCTTCCGTCTTCTAGCCAAGTGATCAGCGCTAATGAGACTAAATAGGCATTCCACGGTCTTTCCCCCTTGGGTAGTAGTTATGAAGCGAGGGTAAGTCCCTTGGGCAACATGGTGGAACTCAAGGATAAGCGTCTTATTTCCAAACTTATAAAGCGGTTTCTTAATCCCAAAAATGTTGTTTTAGAATATAGCCGTAGTTATAAAGCGGTGGCAAAGATGTCTTTGGATAAACAAACCCAAAGTAGTGTCCCCGGGGTCTGAATCCCAATTTATAACATCGGAAACAAGGTAATTTTCCTTACGTTCCCCAGTTTGCCCGGGGAAGACGACGTACTTTCGCTTCATTGCTATCGCCTCAGGAAGACAGAGAAATGAACGTATTCTTTCACAGGCCGCGGTTCCAAAGCTTTAAAAAATCGCTTTTAAGATCTTTTTTTCCGAGGTGAGCAAGCCACAAAATACCTTGGGGCAAGAATTCTGGCATTAAACCAAATGAAGCAACTCCACGTTACGGAAATGGAATATTCGTGACAGTAGTGAACCAGGTCTGAACCCGGAACACAGTGAACGCTATTCACTTCACTCGTCTCCACTTTGTAATCGCTTGTAGCCACAAACAAGAACCGGGGGTAGTGTCGGGGGGATGTAGAGACAGTGAGTGGCCTGGGGGTACGACTGCCTGCTTCTTCGTTACCATGCTCGTCATCCCTTACATCTGACCCCAGTCATCGTCTCTACCCGTTCGAGGTGTGGAAATTCAAATTTATAAAGTTTTTTTTTTTCCATCAGCATTCTCGTCGATGTAGAATTTCCTCGCTTTTACGAGAACTGATTTACATTTAGGTAATGGTGGTGAGATGTTTGCCAGTGAACTAAAGTTCTACCTGAGTATTTATTTCAAACTGACTCACACTGCGTTCAATACAGGATAATATATTGTAAAACTTCATTGTAAATCCATCATCCAGTCTCCAGACTCAGGGTTATTAACCTCTCATCTGAACCCTGAACCAGTGACGTCATTAAAGTCAACGCCCTGCCTTTTAAAAGTTTATAGCAGTAACAGTAAAATCCTTCTAAATAATAAAATGCTTTCTAAAATCAAGACCTTGGTATTTCAAAAAAAAAAAAAAAAAAAAAAAAAAACAACCTACGTGGGTAAAGCATTAAAAAACGTATAAAAACTACCCATCTGAAAAGATGTCAACATTCTCAGTATTCTTTCAGGCTTTGTTCCTGTATTTCTCCGTCCTTGCTGTCCTGTTTAGAATTACAAATTTTGAAAGAAATATTTCCCAGTATCGTGTGTCTTATATAATTTTTGTTAGCGGGCGTTGTTCACCTGTCCAATTACAAGCTGAAAAGAACATTTAAAGTTAACACTGAGCATGTATCGAAGGGAACTTTTATTGTC
Organism: Pomacea maculata; assembly: GCA_004794325.1. Classification (NCBI taxonomy): domain Eukaryota; kingdom Metazoa; phylum Mollusca; class Gastropoda; order Architaenioglossa; family Ampullariidae; genus Pomacea; species Pomacea maculata. The sequence goes on from SRHC01001281.1 coordinate 965,357, forward strand.
TTGTTTGTTATCTAGGGTCCAGACGGGGCTGCCTCCATTTCAAGTATGTGATCATGTTTAGTGATGTCAGCGTTGCAAGAAGCACATGACATTTTTACATTTTTGCATGAGCACAAAGTTCAGAGTAAAATCTTGTGTTACAGGCACATAAACACAACACAAACGATATTGTAACGGAGCTCAGGAATGCAAATTGAATGGCAATGAGATGCTGGGCTTGCGAACATCTGCTTTGCAGACAGCCTTCAGGACTGGGTTAAAGGTCTTGCCACGAGCTTTGGCCAACGCACTTTTTGGTCAAAATGTTCAGAAGCAATCCTGGTTTTCACATTTTCCATCTGACATATCACAACCTCTCGAAGACCTGTTTGGCAGTGAACTGTTTGGCTCGAGTTTGCCAAACCGTACAGTTAATATTCAAAACCGGTTCGATCAGACCTTTTACTACCGTAAGACACATAAGAATGGAATGTTTAAAATGTATTATTCTTTATAAAGGAGATACTTCCGGTCCCTGGTTCACTTCTCTAAATGTAAGTTAAAGGCAGGCCATCGCGGGAAGTTTCTCAAGCTCATAGAAGCCAGAAGTTGCCATTGATTAAAAAGTCTGTAATTTTGTTGAAAGCAATCTTTGATACCATAAGGACAAATATTGAAGTAAACATTTAAGGCAGATCTTTATGGTCTCCTGCATCCTCGGCAAGGAGACCAGTACAATATCGCTTTCAGTCAGAAACATTGCATCAGTATACATAAACGCTAACCTTTACTAATTAATTTAAAATACATTCTAGAAGTTTCCGTACACGCAGGAAGATCACAAGGAACTAAAGGTCAGTTGTCAACCGCTCCACGTAAGTAGATCGTTAACCCTTAGTAATGATAAACACTTGAAAAAAGTTTTGCTGGATTGAGGAAGCAGGACGTGGTGAGATGTCGTTAGCCCACCCCACCCCTCATCATGACTACACTCGTCCTTTGTGACAGTTGGTCAGCGTGGTCTGACCGTAAAGGTAGAGAACAGGTGTGCGACAACATCGGCCGTACGGCAGGTAAAACAACGGTTCGCCTCTTGCAGCAGGACCAGTGTCTTGTGGATCTTGTTGTTTTTGCTGCTGCTGCAAAGCTTATTATGGCTGACAAAGCTGTGACCGCCGACGCCGTCACTGGAACGGTAGCGGTGCTGGTGGCGATAAGGACAGCGCCGCCACCCGCGGCGACCCAAATGAGGCAGGCTGGCGAAAACGAGGCTCCAAGCCGTGTGTTGCCGAACGTGGGTACCTCTTGGGTGAGCAGCCTACATACAGCTGTGGTGCTGTACACAATACACTGGCAGAGTGCAACTGTCAACACTACTATGTGCTGTACAGCTGTGTTGTACACAATACACTAGCAGGGTACAGCTGCCCGATGCACAGTGTGTTGGTAGAATGTGCCACCAGACAACAGCTGTGCTACAAAGAATATATTGTCGATGAGCCAACGACATACAGCTGTGCTGCGACAGATGCACCACATTTTGGTATTTGAATTCCAGTCATTAACATTAATTTTGTTTTAATAATCGTTTCTCCGTACAGTAGCTGACGTCCGCTCGTTTCTTCACTAGATTCTGACCATCACCAGCAAGCACCACCACACCGTAAAGGGCGAGGCCGGGAAAGGGTCTACAGGACAACCGATGGCGTGGAATCCCTACCTCCGCTCTGTGATGCGATAGTGAACGTTCAGACGTTAACGACAACCACTGGCGTCTGGGAACTGTGAGCGCGTGCAGGTGTCTACTAACGGTCCTGCAGGAAAGGACACGTCACCAGGCTGACAACCAATCCCTACTTACTGTACTGGGATACCAAGAGAAGGTGCAAGGAAGAGCATGGTAAGGATGTGACCCTGGGTCATCTTTTAGTAACAGTAGGTACAGAGGGAGGTAAGTACAGAGGGAGGTAAGTGAAACGGTCTGTGTCTACAAATGTGAACTGGATGGCACGTGACTACATTTCTTGTAACAGACTGGAATGTTTGTACACACCCCACAGCGATCTGTGCCGACAACATTTTTGTTGTCGCTGTGGTGTCTACAACCCCCGTTGTAACAATATATGTTTTTCACAGTAATTCTTTAATAGTGAAATGCAACAGAACTCTTTGACAGTCTGTCCTAACAACCGTTCCTAGTGAAATGATGAAGTGACTTACAAGGATGTATAAAGTGTTTTTACATTCAAGGGACACGTAGCAGTTAATGAGTTAAAGAGAAGTGCACAAAAGTCACTTATATATATATATGACAGTGTCAAGAACTCTGTTTAGCAGTGTATATTTATATACATTAAATGCTGGCTAATGAATCTATTTAAAGCAAGTTTGGAATACTCAATGGAAGCCAACAGCAGACGAATGCTGTGATATAAACGGTATTTTGTAAAGGTCAAAGTGTAAGTACCCTTCTAATTTACTCCTGTAACTGTTGCTAGACCTTTACAAGTTTAGCCTTTGATTAGTGATAATTTTTTTTACGAGGGTTAGGGTTAGTTGCAGGAGGTAACTGTTTAGTTAGCTTACTACTGTGTAAGATTTCATGTTCCAGAGTGATGAGGGTACAGTCCGTTCGCACTCTCGTTTTCTTAGTCAACAATGAAAAGGATTTTATAACATACTTTATTCCAGACCGAGTTTTCTTCCTGGTGTTTGTCTGTGGTGATAGAGTTACATCTACTTCTCATAAACGGAGCTGAAGCCAGAACCTTCCATGGCTGGTAGAGACGGGGGAAAAAAATCCAACAATAATTTTCACTTGGCGGTAGAGCGGTCTTATCTGTAATAGAAAGGCATCTCATGGCAGCAATATGTCTTTCTCGGTTAATTCGGTTTCCTTAACGCCCTGTGTTCTCAGTCCACGGGTATCCTGGCGAGGGCAAGGCACACACTTCACGGAGAGATTGAAAAGAGCAGGGAAGTGGCCAGAAGCAAGTGAGCATCCGCATCAGCAGGTGGGTGGGCAGAAGCTGGTGAATCGTAAAATATGTGGAGGACACTGAATATTTCGCATCAGACACACGTCCACTCATGAGCACACACACTCTCTCTCTCACACATACACTTTGAGGAAGTGAATGAGAAAAGAAATAAAATGGTATCTTATTCCGCTCGTCCGAAACTGGGTTATATGACAGAACTCTTCATGTGTGTCGAAATGAATGTCGATTATTTTCTTCTACAAACGAATAACCATTAAATGTTATACTTCAGCTTCTACTAATTGGATACAACTATAAACACAAACCATACAGATCGCTGACATCGTTGTGGTGATGACAGGTCTGTTATAATGAACATTGCAGTTTTCCACAAATCCATCTGCGTTGCACATTTTTTCGTTCTCCTCACAAACACTGAATGAGAAAGGTTCGTTTTCTCAGCAACATCTTCTTCTGTTCCTCCCTCTCTCTTCATTCACACCCATCACTGTGCAATCATCTCCACTTTTTTCTTGGCGACTATTCTGACATCTTGAAAGATGCCATGACGACAGAATAACGATTCCCGAACTTGATGTACAAGACAAAGGAAAAAAAAAAGACAAACCCCAACAACAACAAAAAAAGTTTTGTCTGGTAGTCTTGATTTCACTCTGTGGAAGCAGCAGTACTGACAGACGGAAGTTCCTTCACTGAAGTGCCCGTATGTCAGAGACTTTTAGTCGTTTTTTTAACCTTCTCCGTGCTGCCTTCCCAGTTCACAAAGAGAGTAAGAGCTGGCAATGGCGACTTGAATAATGCTTCTCACGCCATTATTTTCGCGGTTGGAAATGCTTTTGATGATAAGAGAATGCTAATTGCACGAGCAGTCTGCGTGCTTCCAAACATTCCTAGTCATATTGACAACGGTTTCCACAACCGTGGGACTGTTTTGTTTTCCGGACTCCTTAGTTCAAGCACATCGAGTACCATGCGCTCCCACGAAAGAAAAAAGAAGAACGATGGAGACCATGGGAATGCAGTTTTCCACTCTAGGATAATTTAGGATAATTTCTAAAAACAGAAAGACCGACACAATGTAACAAACCTTGCTCTAAAAAAGCACCCAGGACCTTCGAGTCGGCACATGACTTACAAATGAGTTGTTTAACTTCTTTGGTGTCAGTACGAGACTGGCACACTTATCTTTAGACGAGAAGGAAGATGTAAAGACACGAAGAAAACATGAAAAGAAAAGTAATTAAAGTGGAGTAATTTTTTTTTGTTGTTTAAAAACCCTCAGCAAAGAGTCTCTCTTTTATCTTTTCGTCGCCCATTCATCCTTGCTAACTTTTTTGCTGTATTCAGGGTGTGTGACTCGCATTAAACTGATTTTATTGCCAGCGCACATTTTGATGACGGGTCATGTCTGGAGATGCCAAGTGAGTTGTGTACCTTGGCACACCGGTCTCTCATACACAACTGTCGAAAGAAACAGTTCGGAGACGGAGACACCAGATCCACTCGTCCCTTCCCAGCATTCCCTGTACCTCCCTAACCCAATACGGTTGTGCCCTATCTCCTCTCTTGATGGAGGAGTTCATGACATTTACAAAATGTCTACAAACTTGCTACATACAAAGGTATGCATGCACATGCACTGATGGACTAATACAGCCAAAGAAATGTTTGCCGTTTTCATTTGCTCATCCTTTGGAAATCCACAAAAGGATGATGGACATTCAATGAACTGAACTGTACACAGCTATGTCGACGATCATATTTTTATTGTAAGAGCTGAACACTATATGTATCAACAAATGGCATCAAACCGGAAGTGGTCCACCATCGGCTCGGGGATAAGGTCCCAATGTCTGTCCTGTCATGTACTTGTCCTGTTTATACCATGATGGACGTTCCCTGCGTGATCGAGTTGATTGTTTTCATCGTTATTATTATTATGATTCAATTAATACAAATTTATTTTGTGATGAAAAAAGCTTATAGGTTTACTGAACTTCGAGTCTCACCTTCCTCGGTCGGACCGACTCAGACACGACCCGCGGGCTGGAAGCTCCTCACCCTTGTGTAGCAACCCGGAGGCGGAGCTACTCGGCAGTAAACATTATTTCATCTCCTTCCAGAATCTCTCGCACATGGTGGAGAGGAGTTAGCCATAGCTATAGATAGCAGTGAAGATAAAACCCAAGGTTTTTCGTGAATGATTTTCACCAACATGTTTGATTTGAGTTAACCTGGTTATAGTGTACTGGGATAATGTGTATTACCCTGGCAGATGCTAATGTACCCGAACTAAGCTCATCAGCTGCCTGTGATAAGCGGGCTCACTCATGGACATAGTGTTTCTTCTTCTTCTTGTTCTTAATCTCTTCCCAGTGGAGCATAGGACAGAGTGTTTACCTCTGGTTAATTCTTCTCCTTCTCTTCCCTTTCTCTTTCTCTCATCCAAAGAAAGAAAGGAAGGGATGTTGACTATTTATAAATGCGACTCTTTACGATTCAGTTCATTATTGCAAGTCGCAAAACCACATTTACTCAGTGTTTCGGCAAGAAACTGAACATAATCAGCTCATTGTCTGACAGTTTTCATACTTGTTCTACATACAGGTGTGCCTGTCCTCCCTCGCAAAACTGCCATCTTGGCTTAGTTGCCATGGTTTCAGTGTTTTCGGCTTCCTGTATGGTCGTTCCTCGCACGAGTCCACTCAGCACTTTGGAGACAAACGATGTCTTTACCATTTCAATTTGCAGTTAAACACTTTTGTTAGGACCACGGGTCAGCTCTGTATTGTTGTCTGACACAGATTCCAGGTCTCGTCCGGTTTTACTGGCGACCAGTCTGGCCACGTGACTGCTTGAAGACCATTTGTGTGCCAAGAAGCTTGGTCGCAGGCCAGCTAGCAAGATTAGTTCATGTCGGTGGTGACATTGTTAAAGGTCTAGTGGGATGCCAATTTTTTTAAAATTATTTGATAAAGCTTATTCACATTGAATATATCCCATCCGTTCTGGAAAAACACGCTTACAAACATAAAATTGCATGAAATGGAATCAACAACAGAAACTCAAGGTTGTGCAAAGGTTTACGTTGCAAAGTCATCAGCCAATAGGAGAGCTGGGATGATATGCTAAATATCTGTGTACAACTATGACGTCACGATTTTCCTTTTTTGTGCATGGTGGTGTGGTGGTGTTGTAGGCGCGTATATCGAGAACGGAAGTGGGTGGTGTTCACCGAGATTGGGGAAAATAGCATAGTGTACAGAGCTTCGCCGAGTCATTAGAAAAATATGCACCCCACTAGACCTTTAAGGTGAATTACCAACAGCAACGCTGGCACAGCACAGAATTTGTGAAACATCTGGACCTACAGCTCAGCGACCATTCTGGAAAACCAGACAAAGCGTATCCCACTATATCCCATTATCTTAGAATGGTTTAAACAACAATAGTCGTCATCTTCAATCTGGAAAAAAAAAACCAAACTTGGTTTTATCTCTTACTCCCTTGCTTGGGTACTTTCTTGGTTAGCTCATGTGATGACTGTCATTTCAGATGAGGTCTCATCACCTGGAGACTAGGTACAAGCTTATAAAGTCTCTCAAAACAGTCAGTCACACAAGGAGAGGAATGATGGAGGAATACCTGTGACAGGGTTCAGTTTCAGGAGTAAATAAAAGGCAGCAGATGCTTTTCCTCTTTGTTTGTTGACATTTTTTTTTTAAAATGAAAGAATATTTGATAAATGAAGGCCGAAGCCCTAATGGTGTCCTCTTTAAAATTTATCTTTTTCTTTATGGTGTGAATCTGTGTTGCGTTAATAAAAAGTTCGAGAGGGAGAAGAAATAAAAAAAAAATTGTAATTTAACTGACGTCCGCAGACACTAATATTTTGAGAGCCTGACGAGAAAAACGTGTATGCTTTCTCTTGAACAAGAGTCGGAGAAGTGAGGGGTAGGGAGAAAAGGAGAGAAAAGGGGAGAAAGGTCATGTTTGTGAATGCCTGCGTAGGAGTATGAATGAGAGCGAAAGAAGGAGAGATGAAGGGGATCACAGAGGAGTGTGTAGGTGTGTGTTTAGCTACACATGTGTTGTGTTACATATATACAGAGAGAAAGAAAGAAAAACAAACTCGCGTGATATACTTTCAGCAGAAACATAACTTTTTTTATTTAAAAGAAACAACCAGTGAAGTTGTTTTGCGAAGAAAAAAATAGACGTAAACAGGAATAAGCAGAATATCTTTTCTCAGGTTTTTTTTTAAATATAAAGAAGTGGTTGTAATGAAATCCAAACCAGTTTCTCTGACTCCTTGTAAGGGTCATGCTTGCAGTCTTGTACATCCATGTATCTCCCTGGTGTCAGACCCTTAAAAAAACTACCTCCGCTGCGTAAACTATCCTCCTGCCCTCCTTCATTTGCGAAACTCACGTCCTCGAGTCGTCAGTCAGGTCAGGCCACCAGGGAGGACACTTTAAAAATAAAACTAAATAAGCGAGGGACTGGGAGTTCGCAGCACCGTGCTCACAATGGAGGTTGCCGGTGTAAACTTATATGTCCCCCCGGCTGTTGGGGGGAGCAGGCGCGTGCTGTTCCACGCGTAACTTAGCTGATGTTGTGGACGTGGATGTTCAACGGTATCGTCTTTATACCGCTAGGCGGCCGCCCCTGTAAGGGGAGAGAAACACGCTACAGACAAAGTAGCAGGGAGGGGTGGATGGGAGGATCGGTCGGTCGTCCACAGGCCGTGAGAGAGATTAGCCTCCCCCTTACACCTTCACAAGTCTCCAGGCTCAACTTCGGGGTCATCAGGGACAGTCCAGAAGCACCCAGCTCTCAACTACCGGCTGCCATGTTCAAACATTGCTGCATACTTGTCCACGTGATAGCAAGTGTTGATTGCGTATTTCCGGTAAGGGGAGACAAGTTATTTAATACAGTATTACCCGCATACCTCATGTATACACACCTATATGACGTCGGAAGGTATTCGCAACCAGTCATAGGGTACAACTGTTATAATTTGAATATTCTTATTACTTAAGTCTGTGGTTATTATTAATTATGCGCCATATACAATCCTAGCATATTTATATTAGTTTACAGATAGACGTCTGTATTCATATTATTTACATTATTTTACAAAATATAAGTGTATTTGATGCTACCACAGCTTCAAACAACGCAAGTTCATAATTACCGCCATACCGCGCAAGAGATGACAATTACAGTGTTTCATAGTTTGTCCATCGACTTCTCCTGATGCTATCCATCCAACAGTTTAATTGTTAGTTCTTTCTAAGCACAATAAAGCCAGTATAGGACATTGACTCTGAGCTAAGTGCAACGGTTAGTCACGCTTGACTTCCACGACTAATCAAAGAACATCTCGCACGACAAGCAGATGCTCAAAAGAAAATGAACTTGACACTGGAGTCTTTGTTTTCCGATGAACAAAAGCTTTTGTTCCTGCAGATGCATCTGCACAAAAAGTATCGACATGTATGGTCCTCCTCACTCAGATGCTCTGTCCCCGCCAACTCCCTCCCACGCCCCCGGCCCTACTCCCCTTGATCGTGATCTCCCTCGTTAAACTTCAAAGCAAGGGAGTCGCGGTGCAAGGGACACGAACCCTGGGCAGCAGTCTGTCGGTTCGATCCAACTGGCATGATCGTTAAAGATATCACTGCACTCGTTGACACGCGGAGGGTTCTTCAGGTCGTTTCACACTTGCTTGTTAAGTGGTGCTTTGGAGTGGCGGAGTCCCTGATGGTGAGGAGAAAGAAAAGATCCCTTGTCACGCAAAGCCTCACTTTCGTAAGAGTATGGATGTCCTGGCGAACATACCTGCCGAGAAAGCAGTGCAGGTGAGCCATAAGAGGAGACATCCGTTGAGGTCGGGTACTAAGGGCAAAAGCAGGGGAGGGCATTCAGAATACTTGCTTGAAGACGTGGAAGAGAAACAGGAATATCGTCAAAGTATTTACTAGCAAAGGCAGGCAACTCTGGGGACAGACAAATCGCTCCCTCATCTGATTTATAGTAGTTTGTCTTTCATTTGTTCTTTCTTGTCTTTCGTAGACTGGATTTCTGTTATTAAAACATGGAGTTATCTGTTATTTATACCCCGTCTGTGTCCATGGATTTGTTGTTCGTTTTTGATAACACTTTCTCTGTCAGAATATTTCCCGGCATGCCTCAATTCGGTTGATTTCCTTCGTGACTGTCCCGTTTGTCTCGCCCCATCGTTCCCCATGTTGCCCCAGGGTAACGACTTACCCTCACTTCATAATTACAGCCCCTGGTACTCCCTATCATATCACCCAGTTGCATCAGGTCCCTGCTGTTGAGATAAAGTGATACAGTGTCTGCACTGCTGCATAGTCATTTAGTTTCCAAAAATACTCACAAAACACATTGTCTTTACTTTTCTTTGGTCAGTCATGTAACAAAGGTAACTGTCGGAAACCTATCCAAAGACAGTTTATCAAATCGAAGTATAAATTACACTCTGACCCCGGTAGCCCTATAATGTCACTATATCCCTATGTTCACCTCTAGCCGATCCGGTAAGTGACCCGCGGGTAGGTAGGTCACGGGTGCGAAAGATGGAGGCAGGGAGGGCAACCAACAGCTGGAATTCTTTTCTGGCTCATCAGCTCCCCTAAGCTGCGTTTCCTGCCATAATGCACCTCACCTGACAAATCTTCGGGATGAGTCTTTGAGTAGAATGACCCTTTTATCGCGGAGGTCTATCGGCGAGGGTCTCAGTGTGCGACCACGTGATGCCTCCCTCCACTAAGCGGACCGACGAACGGGGAAGCAGGTTGATTTACGGAAACGGGCTGATAGTGATGCTTTCTTGAAGCCAGGTCACCAAGCGAGGTCTGGGTTCGTTTGCAAACTTCCAAGATGTCGCTGCAGGTGGAGTATGTGTTGCGAGTCGACATTCTTGGAAGGCTGAAAATATTCTTGCGAAAACTTTCACTTTTATCGTATCGGTCAGAGATAACATTGCCAGCTGCATCGTGGTTCTTTCCAAAAAGTCCATCAAAACAGTTTGGCGGTACCTTTCTTTCTAAAACAGATAGTTCCAGCCATTTCTTGCGCTCTTCAAAAGTCAAACAATCGTGATGACGCTACATCGAGTGGTTCACCCTACCTACAAGGATGTCTACTAGGTCGTCGGTTGTTTCCCTTCCTAGCTTCCATGCGAGGGGACTGCACTGAGGTCGACGTGTAGAATATTGAACAAAGTATGTTATCTCACCGCCACTGGCTCATTACATCTCATGCAAATTCATCTCGTGTAACGGAGGGCGGGCTATGTCTGATCTCACTTTTGATATGGAGCTGAGAAAGGCAGGAGGGCTGGAGGCGGCGACGACTGTTATAAGCGAATAAAAGCATTCAGATAACGACTTCAAAGGAAACTTCTCAGTTAATGCCCATTAGACCCTTGCATTCAAATTGGCAGTGTGTGACACCGCACCTATGCTTCGTGGTGCAAACAGTCGTGTGCGCATGCATGTTTGTGATGTAGTGTGTATGTGTGTGTGTCCGCGCGCCTTCAGCATGATTGATTGTGTGAATGATTATTTTCAAGACTTTCTCTGATCATACTATTATTATTTCAAGTTATTTTTTTCCATTTTCAAAATCATTTTAAATCCTGGTCTGTCTGTCTGTTTGTCTGTCTGTCCTTCTTTCCTTTCGTCCGTCAGTCCGTCTCTGTCTGTCTGTCTGTCTGTTTGTCTGTCTGTCCGTCCGTCCGTCCGTCTGTGCACGGCTGTGAATTTTCTGTGTTTGGTTCTAAACAAGGACATTGTTGACTAGCATTAACTTCAACACCTACCACAAGAAATATTTCTCATTCTCTATCAGACAATCCCCATCCTTCTCTCCTTTCCCTCTCTGTTCGTGTTTTCTTTGCTTTCAGCAGTAAAATAATAGAATGAGTCACGTGTGCCCCTTGATGCATTTTGATTTTCATAATTTTTTTTAAAATAACTTGTTGACTAATATGTCAAAAAATGTTGTAAGATGTTCAAAGAAACATTGTGCGTTTGTACATTCCTTGAATAATTTATATATGTTCTTCCCTCCACGTTTTCAGCAATTTCAGTTTGTAATTATTTTAACAATAAAAACTGATACATATCTAAAGAAAGAAAGAAAGAAAGAGGTGCAGCATGTAACTTTTGTGAAAGGGCGATGGCGTGTCTAGACGGGATCATGATATCCCTTCAAAATATGCCATAAACCATTTTGATCGAGCAGGTTTATAGTCTTTTTGATATGCAAACTCCGTGTTCCCTAGAGTCATTATGATAAGAATTATCGCGACAGCAACTTCATTACTGTATAACAACTCGGCGTCAACTACCAAGATGGTGTTCAAGATGGTGTTCATGTTGTCTCGGCAACATATCGCCGGGAAATCGCTCTCCTTCTTCTGTCTCTTCCACTTGGAAAGGATGGAGGATGGAGTGAGAGCCCTAGGTGTTTTCTCTGTTTTTAGAAACAATTTCCGGAGGTTTCCTTCTTTGCATATTCGCTCTTTATTTTCCTCCACCTTACTGACCAGTTATTAGAGTCCCTGGTGATGTGGTCAGTGGAAGGCTCACCTGACATGGTTACCTGCACCCGATTGTTTCCCTTCTCTCCAATCCTGGTCAGCTACTCCACGAACTTGCATTACTGGACTGCTGGCAGAGATTTTTTTCCAGTTAACTACTAAAACGAGGCAGGCGTGTACAAAGCTTCCGGTTTAGTCACATTCTTTGTCTAGGCTCGCCGAGACTAACAGAACTTCGCGTTGGTCTCGGCAGACAGACAGCAATCCACCTACACACGTCCTTGCCTACTCGGACATTGCATCCGGTGATATATACTTCATGGTTTCGGTAGTCCAACACCGTACGACATGGCTTCCCTCTCTGTCTCCCTTCCCTCTCTCTATATATTTTATTTAGATATTTATATAAGAAATTTTTGTTAAATAAGAATAATTTTTTCTATTTTAATTAAAAAAATTAACATGTCTTTTTTTAAAAATCTTAAAAGGAAGATGAACTAGACTTGGAACCTAATGGCGAATACCACCAATTCTGTGGTTGTTCTCATGCTGTTATTCACTAGGACTGGAATTGTACAAGTGGCGAACGCGTCTTGCTACTTCCAACTATTATCCGCTTCTCGCCCGCCGCCATCAACAACACAGGTGACAGGTGTTCCTGCACATCCGCACGGCGCAGGCGCCACGTTTATTTATAGCTTGTCGTTTGTTCCCATCCGTTATGTTTACAGCTTTGTGAGTAAAATATTTCTATGCATAAATGCATACCATTACACAGTTGTCTTCCCTTGTGTTCTAAAGCCGACGACTGTCTGCAGGGGGCGCGGCGCCGTGTACCACAGCAGTAAACAAGTTGGTATTGGAGGAGAATGATGGAGATGCTCTTTGATGTTTCACACTTCTGTCTGGATGCACCTGTGAAACGTATTTGACGAATTCCAGACATCTTTATGTTCAAAACAGCTTATCTTCTATGAATATCTCCATATTGATATATATTTCATATTTGAAACTGTTTATTCTTTGGCATAAATTTATTTGCTTTGTCCTCTTGTTACCATGGTTTTACCATTCGCTAAACACCTCCATTGTTGTCTGACAATGATGTTGAAGTTGGGTGTTTGCTTGCTGTTGCTACAAACCGATTGAGAATGAAAATCTGTGTACAGTGCTTTTGTTACATTTACTGTTTCCTGTGATAACCATAGCAACGCGTGGTTTTCTATTGTGACTCACGGTGTGTGCTGCCAAAAGAATTTCTCAAAATCTGCGAACACGGCAAGAGAAAGAGTTGTTGTATTCTTGCATTGTTTTATAATCTGTCTTAATGTGAAGATTTGATCAGTGCATGAGTTTTCTTTTCTAAAGCCTGTTTGTTCTCATCTGATGATGTCGCCGAGAACAGTGGCGAGGCTTTACAAAATTCTTTAGCTGAAACTTGTCTATGATAACAGGGTTATGCCTCGCCATTTATTGCTGTCCCCTAAGTCAACCTTGTTTGGAAGTTTGAAGATTGTCTTCTTATTTTTTATTCTTCTGGCGTTTGTTCATTATCTCATAGTTTTTGGAAGATTCCGGATTTCCGTTTTCCTCCAGCTTTAGCATTTTGAATCCAAGCCATCATACCATGCAGCTTTGCCAGTTCTTATTGTTGGATGACTTTCATAATTTTTGTCATGGTAATAGGGCTAGGATTTCTTTCAGGTCTTCTCCACTGTCTGGGATATTAGCTGACACTGGAGGTCTTCATCAGCTGAGCAGCTGTTCGAAGTGTTCCTTTCAACTGACTTTCTTTAGTGATGATGTTGCCATCTTGAGTTTTTAAAGGTAGACCATGGCTGCCATTTTTATTCCTTGTTAATTTTTGTGATATTGTGAAGCATTTTCGTTGTCTTTCTGCGGCTCCTTTTCCTCTTATAATTAGGTTTTCTGCAAACTCTCTTTCATTTCTTCTTGAGTTCCTTTTTACTTCGCTGCCTTCAGGGAATATTCTTTCACCAACTTGTCTTTTAGGCATGGAGACTTTGTGATAAGCAACTGTGTTTTTATCTCTTTCCTCTTCTCAGCTGTTGTCCATGTTTCCAAGCGGATCCAGCTTTTACTTTTTTTTCTGTTGCCGATTTTCTCCTCAGCCGCTACTTTCGTAGTTAAGTTTGCGATTGTCATTTGAGAGAATAAGAACAGGTCGGTTGACTGGTTGGGAATTAACGACTTAACGTCCTTGCGGCTTTGGTCCCCAACCGTCATAACTCCAAATACCTGGTCTGCCTCTCCACTATCGGTCTGTTGGATTGTCTGTAGTCTCAGTTTCCGCAATAGTATTCTTTTTTGTGAAATTAACTGCTAGTCTACTGTCCAGCTTCTGTGACCTGGGTGACCGGTGAACCACTTTTTGTCTACCCTCGACCTGTCCGACACGGGTGACCCCGCCATGGCTCTAATGATTATCGAGGCACCATGACCACGGCAAGGTAGGGGTCCAAGAAGGGATGGGAGGAATGGGAGGGATGGGCATATAATCGTACATATTTCATGATTGTCATCTTACATTTCATCGTGCGGTGAACGAAGACGGTTGACGGTGCTTAGCTTTCATGTTTACTTCTTTTTAAGTGTAGAATTTTTCACACACGCGTGAACTTAATCTAGTGAAGAGTAGATTAGGGAAACTTTTATAGCTTTCCGAGTTTTTCCCTGGACATTTTCCCTTGTTTTTTGCTCTCTTTGACTCTGTACTATCCTTCCTTTTTACTAGAGAGGCGAAAGTTGTGTGGAGTATCCCATGTGAAGTACTCTTTGTGGTCTCTTCTCTCTACCTGAATAGTTTGTCAAACACCAGTTTGTTTATCAAGCTCACTTGCAATCTCGGCTTAGAGACAAAATTTATGATGCGGAAACTTTAATATGTTTACACATTCCAGCATGTTCTCGCGAAAATCTACAGACCATGCATTTTAAACGAGAAAGCTGAGATAAAAACGAGGTTTTTCACTACATTATCCGCAACTTGAATTCAGACATGACACCTACACAGTGGAGGAGCATGAAAACAGCTCTCCCCCCTTCTCATGTCCACCTGCGATTGGCTGTCAAGCAGAAAAACATCTTAACAGCACTTGTCCCAATTAAGCACCTTTTGTTTACACCTGGTTCAAAGGAATCAACCATCATACTCTGGCTCCTCTCCGAAAACAGACGAGAAACAGAATCCAGATTACCATCAACACCAATCATCGTGATGATGGACTTTCAGTTAATAGCCAACATTTGAAGCAGACCGGGTAAGGGGCTAATTTAAAGAACTAATGGGACATCACCATGCACAGAAAGAGATTAAATTGGCTAATTAACATGCATTTTTAGCTCTCCCATTGGCTGAAGCCTTGACAACGAAGGATATCCAGGTGTGATGCGGCAAAAAAAAAAAAAAAAAAATAGAGATGCTTGCGCAGGTGTTGAAGTGGCGCAGGTCAGCAGCCACAGGGATCATCGCCTGATTTGGGTCTTGACCTTTATTGTCGAGGTCTGATGGGGTTGCGTGCACTGCACGACAGTTGATGTCGTCACTGCGGGGACTGTTATCAGTCGCATCCCGGTTATTACCTGCTTTTGGTCACGTAATGCAGAAGACGGTTGCAAAAGGGTTAGGCATCTGTTGTACTGGATTTATACATCTTCTTGGCCATTTCTTCTCTGCCTATGACACCTTTATACAACCACAGCTGCTTTGTCATGATTCTGTCTTAGATACTGAAGGTGTAAAAGACAACTTTCACATAGCAATGGTCCCTATTATTTTGCTTTGGTTATTAGTTATACCTGGCTATACCGAGTGTTCCCAGCGGCCTAGGTGTGAACCAGAATAAAATGTTAATCTACTTCGTGACTGCAGGCCCACGTCTGTTATATTTCCTCTTGAGTGTCTAAAAGTCGAACTACAACATGACACGTAAGCCGGAAAGCCTAATATAATTTCCTCTTTTCTCCGTGTTCTGCAAATTTCTTTTCAAACCGATTCAGTCAATGGATTTGAAGCACCTCCAATAATAGCCACTCCTCCTTTTTGTTTGGCACAAACTGCTTCCTGTTTATTTCCTAGTGACTTCTCTAAATGTGGAAGCTGGCTGGCTGGTTTGCTGGTTCATTGACTGGTTTACTTGTTAGAAACGTGCTCAGACCTGTAGGTAGAGTCGTACTTGTGAAAGCGATGATAAAAGGCGAGAAAAGAAAGATATCCTGGAAAATAAAATCCCGAAGAAATGTCGTTTCCGGGAAGACCTTCCTGTACCGTGAGGCGAAATGTGAGTCTGGTGCTCTCAGATCTTCTCTACAGTAGTGCCAGGCGAGTGTCTTGCCTCTAGATTGCACTTGATGACCTCTGCTATATCATTAAGAAAGTATGTAACTTTCACTTTCCCTGCAGTCATCAAAGGACGAACTCAGCATAGGTCATCCCCCGAAACTGGACACAGAGCTGTTGACAGATGTTTGACATTACAAACGTACACACAGATGCTGGACACTAAAGTCCACAGCTTGAATAACCACTCAACGACTTTTTTTCAAACGTGAACCTGAGGGAATGTGCATCTGCTTGTAGGAGAATCCATGGATTGTGCACGTGCAAACATTGTAGGGTAAGTTACCCAACACTTACTTTCAAGCCACCCGACCTCCGCATCACCAGGGTGTAAGAAGTGTGGGAAGAGTAATGTACCTTTTGACGCTTGAAGTGGAGCTAATGAGCATCAGACAAGATGTCGCCTGTGTACCCAGGGGAATTACACCGACCCCTCCTATCCCACATACCACCACTTCACATGGACTTCTTCGATGTGGATCCATGGCATCCGCCTCCCCTCTGTCCCTAAGCACCTTTCGCGAGCAGTCTGCGCGACCGTCCTCGGCGAACATTTGGGTTTGAGTTTAAAAAAATTTCAAGTTGTTCAAAGTTTACATAGCTGACCTTTTCACCTCGTTAACAAGACTGCCGTGTCTCTTCTTCTTGGCCAGCGTCGCCGACACTGACAAGGAGCTCGTTAATTGTGAGGCGGCGCATCAGGCATCCTTTGATATTTCCCTTCATCAGTTTGTCTACAGAGTAATCGCCCGACGCGTCTGTGCATTCTCTCCCCTCGTCTACTAACATTTGTAAAGTGATGCTTTTCTTCCGTCGGTTTGCTACCAGGCCGAATTTTCCCCAACTTTAATTAATTAGTAGAGACAAAAGTCGGACCTGTTGGACAGAGACGATGTTTTCGTGTAAACAGTACTTCAGTGACATCACGTGATTTCTATGACTTGCTCGTGCACCTCGTGGAGAGCTCGGAAGGTCACTTTGCCCGATAGAAGAAAGTTTTGCAGTTTCGCATGATAAACACATGTTTAGTGTCATCCCTTCTGACAGGAGGGCCGTCACGCGGTTGGAGATGAGTACATCACAGACAGCGCCACCCAGTGGTCACCGAGTACACCCCGCCCAGTGTATTTGTAGCAATAACCAAGGCGATGGCGTCGTCAGGCAGGTCGGCGGGTGATAGCAGACAGTAACCCTCCAGTTCGCATCCCGCCCCCCAATGGAGGTGTCGTTAAACGGACAATAGGATCGCCACTGGTGGACGGGGGAAGCCAGCTGACCGCGGTAGTAAAGGTGAAACATAATACCGTTAGCATAATCAGGTCTGTGTTCTCTGACAATCAAAGGTGTGAAACGTCCTCCGCACACCCGACTAGGACTTGTTGTGTGGGTGGATGAGTGGCATGTGGGTTTAGTCTCTCGCCTTGTCCGGCTTAAAGTCCGGGCTGTACAGTATGGACGGCGGCCACACAGCAAGGCTGAGAAGACAGTGTTTCTGAACAGAAGGAAGAAGAAATAAGACCGAAACAGTTTTTCTTTTGTCTGGTGTCATCGAGTGCACTCTGTTGGAAAAGTCTGCTCACCCTGAGACATAGACCAGGTGAAAGGCAGGTGAACCTCCGACATCTAGATACGCTTGACCATATTGGAAGATTAGGAGGGGGAAGAGGAGGAGTCCATCTACTTCATCCACATTTCATGTTAAAAGACTGACACAAATATATAAGAAGCAGACGAAGAAGAAGACGACAACGACGACGACGACACACACACTATTTTGACATTGCTGGCGCCGACGAAAAGCAATGAGTTCTCGACATGTGCCGCAGGGAGACGATTATAGTCTGGTGATGATGAAAGAAAGGTGGTGATGGATGGCTGTTGTGACAAGTGCCATGTCAATAGTTCATGGACGTTAGGACACAAATGACTATCAGCATTAAGCGCACGTGACACACATTAAACACATTTACTTCTTAATGACAACAGGAAAGTTTTTCTTCCAGTCGAAGCAAACGATCTGTGAAATATTTCCCGCAGAATCGACATTTGAGATCAGGAAGTCTTGTATGTCATTGAAACTTCCTTCTTCTCAGATCCGTCAATCCAGATTGGCGAAAACCTTTTAGCGAACTTCGCAAACCCTCTGGCGAAAATACCTCAAATACTTCGCCATCATGTGGCACATTTTATATATGTATATATGTTGCCATGTGACCAAGTCTTTCTTTGTAAACGATGGACAGGAGACCAAGGGAAACCAGAAGTCAAGGTTTGTAGAGATGTAAGCGGAATATTTTGACAGCTGCCAACATTAAACAAATGTCCAGCTGTCCACACCTTGTGATGACTCTTGGATGCAGCAGCTGCCCCACCCTGACCCCAGAAAGCGAAGCAATACCCCTCCACCCCACCCGCTGACCTCCAGAAGACCGCAGTTGCCTAGCAACATGCCTTGGTCACCCGCAGAAGCCACGGTTTTAATCACAGGGACCGACTTGACGGGTGTGTGAAGTCAAGACTGTGTTGTTGGGATCGGTGGTGGCTGTGGCCGCGGGTAGCTTAGCTACTACCACCACTACCACCACCGCCGCCGCCGCTGACTCGCGCGCTGTCCCCACGTCCAACAGGCGGCTGGTAGTACTTCTCTCTCTACCAACCACGCTCCCGCCTGCCTCTCCCCGCCACTGTACGCCTTCTCTCGCTCCACACAGCTGGCTGCGCGCGTCTCACCAACACACACACACGCACGCACACACGCACAGGTAGGACGGGGTGAGACAGGAATGAGCGCCCCTTTGCTACAACTAGCTTTACCTACGGGGCCTCTCTACACAACCCTCGTGAGACTCGCCCGCCGCCGGCTCGTCGCTGGATGTGGAGGGAACTGGCTTAACGTGTCTACTTCAGCGGTTAGCAAGTGGTGGAAGCCAGCCAGGTTTTTTCTCTCGCGGAGTTCACTTCTGGAGTTATTGTTTTCAGTTGGAATTACCCTCTTTATTCTCTCGTTTGGATTAATCCAGTGGACTTTAAAAACGAACAAACTTGGATTAAGTCTGGGAAATCGTCCTGGGAAAAGCGTAAGATATTTTCTCCCTTGTCTTTCTTCTCTCACTCAGTCTCTCACTCATTGACTTTCTTATTAGAACTCTTATTATTAACTCACTAAAGTGAGACTGAATTTTATAATGTTGATAATTGGAAATGTAGGTAAGTGTATATACTTGTAGAATCCTTTCCAAAAGGCCACTGACCTAAGGAATAAACAAGCTGTCACTGTTTCTCCCCTTCCCCCTTTCTGTCTTTCTTTCCTTCTTTCCCTTTTGTGTTTGTGTGCGCTCGAGTAAGTGAAAGAGAGAGGGAAAGTCTGTAAACAAAAAACAGTATGATCTTTATTTTCGAATATTTACTTTATGCAACCACGTGTGTGCCTTTCTTTCCGCCGGCACTTTAGATAGCGCGAACAAGCAACTCGGGCGACAAGTGCTTCAGATAAAACGATTTACACATTTCGCTGACTTGCAAACATTCAAATTTTTTTCCACATGAAGCGAAACGAGAGATAAGATAGCGATTGAAACGGCGGTCACATGGTCAAAGACAGAAAGTAGGATGAATACAAAACGACGGTAAAAGTTGTAATTTCTGTGTTTGTGGGAACGGTTGTAACTGCTGCGTAATTCCTTCCTCCAATGTTTTCGTCCCCTTTGGTGATCATGTGCCCTCGTTTTACCTGCTGGTGACGTCGCTTCTCCTTCAAGGGTCCGTGTCGCGTGGTACAGGTGGGACTGGAGTGCACGCGGCCGACGTTCAACACCTGTAACACCTGTATCTTCTCCCTCGCGTTTCGCGGTCCAAACACTCGCCAGGCACGTGGCGAGTCTCGTCAACACGTGAAGACAACTCCAAATGATGCTTACCTTGATTTTTGAAGCTTCGGAATATTTGATGACATTATCGAAAATTGGATTAAGGAATTACTTAGTAATTAATATTACAAAATATTGGAGTCTGGTGTTATGAAAATGTAGGATTGTGGATTAATGAAGACAGCGATAAAAATAGAAACAAAAATGTCGGAAGGTTTGTCAAAAGAGAAATAGTGTGGTACCTGTGTACTTAAGGTATAAAAATAACTGAACGTCACGGCTGATCTTTCTCTGTCTCACCGTCTCTGTCTCTTCCCTGTCCATGGTGTCTATGCACGCGAGCGCTTACGCAGCAAAGCTTTACTCGCGGTTCCGCGTGAGCAGTGCTCGAGCGGCTGTCGTACCCAGCAGATGTCTTCTGCGCGGCTGTCACTGGAGTGGAGCGGAATGCCAGGAATCCAGTCATGCATGGGTCGCTTACGTGTGCTGAGAGCAACGGCGGCTCGAGTTACGGCTTTTGATACCTGCCACAGGTCGGGGCCGGGACGAGTCAGCAGAGATTTGCGGGTACCGGCTAACGATTAGGGGACTTCGGTGACAGATGACATGGTAGTCTCTCTCTACCACCATCCCTACATCCCCTACCATAATTTTTCTTTCCTTCGCTTTGTTTTTGTGCCTAGGCGATCTCTATATATTTTTTAAGGACATGCATATAAAAATGGAGACTGTATGCAAGCTCATGTGTTTGCGAGCGTGTGTGTGTATGCGAGAGAGAGAGAGAATGAATCTGGAGGTATAATGAGGCCATCAAACTGTAACCGAAAGAAAAGCACGGCTTCATAGTCACGTGAGTAGACTGGGGACATCGCTATCCTCGAGCTAAATGCTCCCAGCTCCAGAAATTTATTGGCCTTAACTGCGAGTTTCGTGTTTTACCAGTAGCCAGTGACAAGCATTAGTCGAGGGCGCGTATGACGTACACCTCTAACCGCCGGTGTGTGTGGAGACGGCCATGTCTTCCAGTCCTCTCGGGCATCAACGGCGACATGCAACCCGACCGATCGCGTGTTTCTTCGCGCCGTCAGCGCTGGCGTCATCTGCTGATAAATCAAGCACCTACATGGCGGAAATGCACGTTGGCCCTCGTCAGGAACGTGACCCTACTTCGTCACGTGACGTGGAGGTGGAGGACGTGCGTGTGCCATGCAAACAAACACACACACGTTAGACGATTCGTTGCAAGTATGTACCGCTAGGTGTAGTGTAGATACAACCGCTACGTCTGCTGCAGGCTTTTGAGGCTACACCACACATATAGGGGTGGATGGGGTGGGGGACAACTACCTGACGACACCGCAGGCATATAGGTGGAGCTTTTCAAATACTTGTGGCTTCAGTACTCCCCCTTCCCAACTCCCCTTCACCCCTTTAGCACCGGCACCTCCCACTATATATAAAAGTATGGGGTACTTTATAAATGCGTTATTGCCGGGCTTTTAACTTTTAGAGTCAGACTGTCGACAAATGGCCGGCCCTTCAACGGCTTTGTGACGTGTGCCGCCATTTTTAGCCGCCCTGACGACACGAGGGCAAGATTGCGTGCCTGCCAGAAAACACGGGCTGCGCATGCGCCAAGGATGAGTCGGATGGCACGAACCATACTGTTCATACATATCTAGTTTATGAACTGTTATTTTTATCTAAATTTTTACTTGTTTAGAGATTGGTGTTTGATTTCTTATGGTAGGTACTAGCAACATTTGTGGGTTAGCAGTAAAGAAAAGGTTGTATTGACACATGGACAGTTAAGTATTTTAATTACAATTTTTGTGTAATTGTGTCGACAAGCTTCGTTAGCGAAACTCAGAAGTGTTCGTGGCTGTGGGACTGTGAAAACTTGTGGAAACATCTTACAGACATCTCAAGTGCTTCCGTGTTCTCACAGTCACCGCGGAGTGTTATTTTATTGTGTGTAGGTGTAGTCCATATATTAAAATATGTTTATTCTCGTTGCCATAGGTACTGCCCACTCTGACGGATGTCCGGCCCGGCTCGAAGGGGGAGCTCTAAGGAGGAGGGAGGTGGCTGCGTGACGTCACAGCTGTATGTAGCCAGGTGACGAGGACTGCACGTGGATTAGCCGACTGAGCCCTGCATTCACTGACTTGTGTGATTGGATTCTTGTCATTACTGTGAAGTCAGCGCCGACAGAATCGCTACACACACCGGGACTTCCTCCCTCTGGTACCTGAGACTGCAACGTTTACATTTGCCTCCATTCTGTCCTGGTCCTACGCCGTGTAGGATCACAACGACTTTTTTTGTGCGTGGATATACTCTGATTGACTGACGTCATGTGGAAGTACCGGTTATTCTCGCTTTTGATCTTTCTTCTGGACCTGCAGGTGTGCTGGACAACAGGTATGTACTTAGTCACTTCCATGTTTTGTCTTTGTCCGTCGGTGACCAGATGTGACCTGTCCTCAATATTTGTACCTGACTGTGTGCTTTTTCTTGCTGCATCAGCTGTTGTGCGTGCTGCGTGTCTGTGCTTCGTGTTGTTTCTGTTTCTGGTTTGTCGAGGCGTCCTTGTACACTGTTTGATGTGGAGCGTTGATTCATGACCAGGTGCGATAAACTTTTTTTTTTTAAATGTCATACGCGGCGTTCTTGCGGTATCGCCGTCTTTTATGTTTGTCACCTTGCCGCAGGCACCGTGACACAGCAGATTAACCCTTTCAAACGGCCGTGCATCGCCTTTCTCCCTGCTGTCCCTTATGTGTTGCAAAATTCCAGAAAATGTAAAGCCAGGTATGGTAGGTAGTGAAGTGAACCTCTACAATTTCGCCCAGCGACTTCAATACGTGCTCGTGGTCACATTCTTCCCCTACCCGGGTCAGCGCGACACAGAGGAGATCAATAATTTATCATTGCCATATTTCTCCCTAAGCCCACCCGACTCTGACGGTGACGCTTATGTTTGATTTCGCATTGCAATCTTTGTCGGGTAACACTTCAAACATTCTTGTTCCTTGACCTGCAGTGTCGAGAACTGTAAGGGCCCAGAAACTCCAGGTTTCTTCCAGCCCCCATGGAACACTGCATTTTGTCCTCATGAAATATATCCACCCTGCCCAGGATTCAGTCCACCCTCGTCTGTACATACCCGGCTTTGTAAAGAGAGTCTACCGGTGCCATTATTTAACGAGGTTTTTGATTTACGGGAACTTTAGAAGCAGACCCTGCTCTGAACAAGTTTATTAAGGGCTGGTCTGTGTTACCGGATTTCAGGGGAAAGTAAAGCAGCTCCATAAAAGCAGTGTCACGGGTGTTAGTGTAGGTGTGTTACTTCATGCTGCAAGTGGTTTTCATGGCGGTCTTCTCGAGTACACGAGGACGAGCTTAGCGATGATGGCGATAAATTTGTGACGAAGAGGGGAGGACCAATGACAGGAGATAAATAGTAGCGAGCCAGACTTGGAACATTTAGTTTATAAAATACGAAGCACGGTAAGTAGTTGGAACCTAGAAGACAGGGTTCTTCTCTCTGTCAGTCTGACCGCCATTTCTTTTGTCACACAAAGCATTTGCTTCATGGCAACTTCAAGGAGGGCAACAGTAATCATAGGTCTGAGAGTATTTATTGGTGGCTGGGAATGCGACAGTTTACTACACTCGTTGAAAAAAGTCACGCCTTGAAAAAATACTCTCGAAGAAGTAAGTCACTGTTAGCTGGCTTCTTGCCGGATTCAAATACCGATGTTAACCTTTTCTACCTGAGGTTTTCTTTCAGTATCTGAGGTTAGGTTATATGGCAAAAGGTTAATGGAAAGTGGGACGGTGTGTAGTGCTAAGGCGTAAGCCCACCCTTCCTATCAACCAATCTGAGGTCGTCTGAATTGCGGAATGCACTTTCCATACTTGTTTCAAGGGTTTGGACCGAATCCCTTTGAGCCCACGACATGGTGACAGCGGAGATGCAAATGATAAAACAAGATTTCGATGATGCGGGGATTACACTGGGCCTGAAGCTCGACAGTACACAGAAAAAAAAAAAGACGAGATTTCTTTTCATGGAATGAAAAACAAAGAGGCTGTAAACTGTATCATCAAGACAGATCAGGCAAGTCACCAAGTCACCCGGATGGGAAGTCACTCTTATTTCTAGAGGCGACAATCGAGGCAAGAGAGAATACCCCCAATCCCCGTTCTGCCTTTTTTTTATCCCTCGTTCTACCTTTTTTTATCCCTCGTTCTACCTTTTCGCTGTCACCTCTGGCACGGCCACGAGGAAAGGTGTCGGAGGGTCGAGGAACGCTGCTCTGCAATCATTACTGTAGTGAGGGGCCACCCACGGCGGTCGTCTCCGACTAGAGACAGCCCCTTCCTCCCCTCGCCCCGTTGTCTCCTGACTCCGTGCTACACAGGTTCACTCAGCCTCTCGCCTCGTCCTCGGCGCCTCCGCAGCCACGCGTCGGATGCATCTTCACGCCTGGCGCCATCTTCCCCGTTCTGTCTTAATCAACATCCGGGCTCTGGTTCCGCCACTCTGCTGCAGCAGTCGTGTGCTAATGTCGCGCTAATTAATCAAATGTCATCCATCTTTTCATTTGCTTGCCCCTTCACCCTTGCCATTCGTTTTTCTGTCTGTGCTCCCTTTCTGGGACCGTGGAGATGAAGGGAGAGCTGGTCGTTTTCGCAGAGCAAAATAGGGGACCTCAAGACAAAGCTCCTTGTTTGCGAAGTTATAAAGCAGTATATCTAAATCCCGTGGACACTACTTCATGTGTGCTGACCCCGGGGAATCATTGCCGCGTCTTTATAACTACGGGGATAAAACATCATCTGATGGGGTCTGAACACCGCTTTATAACTTGGGAAACAACACACTTATCCTTGAGTTCTTGACCTGGCCCCAGGGCAACGACTTACCCTCGTTTCATAACTACGGCTCCTGGATAGTGAGTATTTGTACAAGGCCGTGAAAAAGACTAAAGAAATGTCATTAATACAGATTGCCCTTCTCGCGGACACGCCCCCTCGTTGCTTGGATGTGCGTGGACAGAGCGAACGTTGGCCAAAGAGAATTGTGGGATCTTCCTGTTGTCAACAATCATGTAGTTATTGTAGTAACAGCTAGAGATAGTGAGCGTGTGTACAGTGAGCCCCGTTCAGTGCAGCAAGCAGACGATGGAGGAGCCCAAGGCGCAGCACTGCCTCTCCCCCTGTTTGTTTTCCTTCTGTAACCCCATCCCTGTGCCGGCCTCAATTGTGTTATCAGATTACTCCCCCGACACCACCAGCGCTCGCGACGTGGCAACCGGATGGCCAGCTTCCTCTTCCTACAGTGTTTCGTCTGGGACTCCCCCGCCTCCTCCCTTAATATTCTTCTTCCTCTGTGTACCTCTATGTGTTTGTGCACTCTGCGCTGCTGTTACAGTTATGAATCCTAGGGGGCGCACCATGTTATCGTTAAAATCTCGCCTGGTTGTAATCTAGCAAACAGCACATGCTTATAACCAGTGACAATTACATGTTGCCACAATACAGGATTCCTTGTGTGACACTAATCCCCCCTGTCGCTCGGCCTCGGTCTCGATTCATGTGTATCTCGCACCCCGCGAGACCTGGCGAGACATCGCAAATTGTAATCTTGGCGCAGTTAGAGCTTAGCATTTTGCTCACTGTGCTGGATGCATATATTTGAAACAATATGGAACTTGGTGGCCTGGTGGATACAGCCTTCAGATGACTCTACTATCGTAGTCGGCTCCTGTAGGCGAGCACTACTCACAATATTTCTTGCTGAACTGTTGCTGATGCTGTTTATTATGTTGGCAATTCAACGGGAAAGGATACGTTACTCAAATGATCCATGATGGCGTCGCCAAATTTATTGACAGAAATTGTTTTGTTGTCTTTTGTCTTTTTGGTGGGGACGTCCTGCCTCAGTTACAAAGTGTTTACATAGACTGATGCGTTGGTCCTAAAATATACATATGGACTGCAGGCATTATCATGAAGTATTGGACTGGATGCATCGTCACGATTGGGGCTGAGGTCCACAGTGACCTCCATGTAATGTTTGCGTCCGCTCCGACCATGACCAATCTGCACTTCCGCACTTTGATGACCCCAGCGCCTGCACCCTAGCTTGCAAAGGCTGCGAATGGCTCTGCTTTGAGAAATTACATTTAAAGATCCACCGGAAATGTATCTTCAGGTAATGCATTGAATGTCACAGATCATTCCCATCTGCCTTCCTTTTACATATTACAAGTAGACGCTACCCTTCTGATGCAAATCACTTCGAGCTTGATGTTTATGTTGTTTTATCTCCACCACCACCACCACCATCACAGACGCTTGGTTACAGAGTTGAGGTGAGTGAGTGAGTACAAACCTAATGAGTGTAATGGCAGTGTTCGTATTCTGACGTGAGCTGGTAATGAGTCGTGAAAATGCCGTGACCGCTTATCCATTGTTGCACGAGGCAACACAAGTACGCGTGCAGCTGCACTCGTCAGGCTCGGCGACGTCAGACGACGCTAGGAGGCGCTTCGTGCAACAAAACTGGGGAATGGAGATTGGACATAAATCGACATCTGCATGATGCTTGCAAAAATATATATACAAAAAAAAAAATAAATAAATAAATAAATAAATAAAAAAGTATGCCGCAAAGCGAAACGATAGCAAAATGGGTTCCTGGACATTACTTGCTCGCACAGTTATTATTTTAATTACTCTCGGCTAGCTAACGTGGAACGCGCGAGATTCGAGATTAAGATATGTATTGTATGTGTGTCGTTCCACGTCACAGACGTCAAGGGCGAGGAAACCAGTCCCATCTACACCACGTCGGCGACAAGACAAAATATTAAAAAGAGACCCCCGTCCTCAAAAAATCAACCCCGACCCCGCCCTCCAATATACCGAGAGAGAGAGGGAGTAAATACGGCGCACTATGCACGCCAGAAGTTAATATAATATTTTACGAGCACGAGGCGCCGGCAGACCATCTAGTAAAATGCCCGTGGCTTCTCTCTCCTCCCATACCCTCCTCCCGTCTTGCCACAAGGTCAGGCCAACAGAAACACACCTACATCTACATGAAACGGACCAGCAGACCGTTTACGATAGGTAGGCGTCGCCGAAAGCTGATGTTACCCACGTCACAAGCTCTGCAACATCAGGGTTTGTGTTGGGGTCGAAACCGAGGTCTGTGCGCAGTTGCTAACCGCGCAAACATCCGTACTTCCGGGTGACCGTGGGGCTGGTTCCGCCTGGCAACATATTGGCCAGCATGTAAGCAATCTAAAAGTGACACGTACTGGAAGTTTAGTAAATATGTGTGGAACTACAGGACGCTAAGTAACAGGCAATCGCAGATTTTTTTTGTTCAGGACCAGGTGCTTGTCGTTACTGAAATGGGAGAGAACACCGAGCAGCCATTTGTAGGCGGAAACCTGGTCACAGAAAAGTGTTACTTTAATAAGAACAAGTGAATATTCAGGGTGTGGGTATGTACGTGCGTGTGTGAGAGAGGCCAGTACCGCAGGGTCACAACAAAACCTGTTGAAAAAGTGCCGAAAGCTTGACAACCCTCTGATTTACACGAACTGCTTTGTCATTCGTTCTTGTCGCCGTGCTCGACCCTTCACGAGCGCAACAGCGTTCAAATCTGTGCTTCTCGACCTCAGGTCCTGTTGGAACACTTCCCCCTTCCTGGCCCTCCCCCCTCAGTACAAACACCGCGAGTTAATTGCAGTTAAGGTTCGGCGGTCGTTCGCGTGCAAAGTGCAGTTAGAGAGAAGGGCGACGAAGACCCCCGTCACGCTCCAACGGTTTTGAAAATCCAGTACCTGGTACCTGGTGCTGTTCCAGCCTCGCCCATTGACCACTCGCAGGACTGGGTGTCGGGTCACGTGTGCTGTACGCTGGTGCCTCTGCATGTTGAGGCAGAGATGACGAGGGAGGAGGCTACAGGTCCTTGTCGTCCTACTGTAATAATACTAGTTACCTATATAAATATCCCGCCTATTTCAAATTGTAAAATAAATATTGAAGGAAATTGGATAAGTTTCATTAAAATAATTCTAAAAGAATAAAATCCAGAGTTGTGATGGATTCCAGGAAGTTACTTATCTCTCAGTCCCGAAGCAAACCCTCGATAGAAATCGCAGACTGCTCTCTCTCTCATAGAGACGCACGCCATGGACACGTGACTGCATTGCTGTATATGGCAAAACAGCAAACACTTCCCTGAGTCTGATAAGAAGAGTCAGAAGTTACCTCTTGCATCATCTTGGATGTCCGCACGTGGACGAAGCCCGCAGCCAAGGGAGTTAAGTGTCAGACTCAAGCATTTACAAGGGGGAGTAAGTGCCGACATCTATGGCGGACTTTGACCCTTAAAGGGCAACACGAGTGCAACATATTTTCTGTACAGTTTTGTTAAGATAATTTAAAAATAATAATTCCCAAAAATATACTAACAAAATATACTAACACTAACACTTTAATATCCGCGGCACTAGACATGGGGGGTGAGTGGGTTGGGAGGAGAGAGCCTGAACCCGCGGAGCGTGCGCTTTGATTGAATGCGCGTGCGTGCACGCGTGTCTGACAGGACATGAAGACAGGAGGGACATGAGCAAGAAATATTTGTACTCATGCTCACCTCGACGGCGCCTGAGGTTGGCGACAGCAATCTATCTTCGTTAAGTAAAAACAGACAAAAACTTAATCCCTTTCAGGGAGGCGCCGTGGCGAGAATGTTCTACAGCGCAGGTCACCGAATCTTGAGCATGTGACTGGAAACCACATCCCTTTCCCAACCACGACCAGTCAGTTAATGGATACTTGATTGATAAGAAAAGGTTAAAAAAAAGAAGGCAGCGGAAGGAAAGAGACAGCCTTCCACCTTGATACAGTGGACCACTTACTCCCAACAACCCATTGACTATGGGACCGTTTGTTTACTTCGAAACCTTACAGAAGTTCGTTTAAGTTAATTAAGTTTGTTTATATATGTCGCAATGGGTCTGTATGCACGTGCTCCTCAGACCAACCTTACGGGATGACGTAGCGATAACGGCACACGACCCGCTGCTTCCCTCCATGGACTTCAGGTCTGCTGCTCGCTCGTGCGTGAAGACCTGGCGTGCTCCAATGTTCCTGGCGGTGACAGAGAAGTGACGACAGTACAGAACTGAAAACACGGACTCCACTGGCTGAGCATTCCGCGGTTTCTACCCTCGGAGCTCGTGCTTATACCCACGACTTTTTTTTTTTTTCTCTACGACCACGAGAAAGATCGACCGCACATGCAAGCAGATATTAATCTTGCCGACCAGTCAGGAGAGGTTGCCAAGCCTTTGGTGGCCATTTTATGTGGCATCGAGTTGTGCAATTTTTGTGCAATGTTATTTTTGTGGACACGTGATTCTAGGAGCTTGCAATTCTGGAAAAAGGGATAGTTTTGTCGAGGATCTTATTTGTTTAAGTGGCAGTTCCTTTATCCTAAAAAATATAATCAGAGATTCGTTTTTATCAAAGTTATACACGCTGACGGCCTGTCAAGTGATTATGGGATTATCTACAATTTTTTTTATAATTCCTGTTGAAGGTGTAGTAGCTCTTACGAAACTTGTCAGATCATGGGTGGTCCGTCCCGGTGCTGCCTTCGTGGAAAATTTTCATCTGTTTGAGAAACAAAAAAAAAAAAAACAGGCGACAGGTGGATCATGTGATCAGATCCCTACTGCTCCCATCCCCACCACCACACTATATTGAGGGGAAGATGACCTCGATGGGTTAAAGAGATTCAAGAACCCGTTTGTTCCTTCTTGTCATGTCGTCTTCAAAGACAGATGCTAGTAGAAGCTGCGTGGAATTCCACAACACAGCTTCGCTATTTCCACACTCTCACACAACCGAGGCTATCGAGTGCAGCGAGGGCCTCAAATTATGTGGTTAATCGTGGCAAGAAGGCTCGGGCGTAGCCGGCTGAATGCTAATGAAGGTGTCATCCTCCCTGGGCTCGACCCATCTCCAAGACGTGGCGGGACCCCGCCTTCACGACACCCACCATTCTGGCGGTCCTTTGTGCGCGTGATCACATAAATTATCATGCTAATCATGATTGTCCGCGGGAAGGTCTTACCTACAGGCTGCCATCCATCGGAGACGGCGCAGACAATGTGCATGCTTGTGGAGGGCCGCACGACCTACGTCTACGTTGTACGTTCCTCAGCAGACGTAGTTCGTATTTCAGCTCGCAGCTTGCGAACGTTCGCTGTTCCCATGACCCACCCACTATTTTCAATAATGTTAGCTTTTGACAGTATAGAAGTTTTCGTGTTAAGCTGATACACACACTCTCTTCACCCATCTTCCCCCCGCGTCTGTGTGAAAGAGAGAACCAAGTACACCCTTGTATGCACCCACCACTCGTTCTCACGTATGTGCCGTAGTCTTTCGAACAAATAGTCAGACCTTTAAATGAACTTTTTAGCCATGTAAATAAGTGAGGCACATATTTCGCAGGAATGCCATCCAATGTTCGCCACGTCAAAATAAACACTTCCTCGGCTACTATTGCGCAAAGTCTGTTGATAAAGAACTTATTTGACTTTCAGAGTGTATCTTCTCCCCCTCTTGTCCACAACTTCTCTTTCTCATGGTGCAGGAATCATTCTTGCTCAACGACGAGCATGTCGACCGAAATGTTGGTGCTAATGTCTGGGGCGAGTGCTTGACGACCCGCTGCTGTTGACGAAATCGCACAGTGCGAAACGGGCTTAAGGGGGATTTTGCTGAGTTGACCTCAGCCATCACAGGGTCAGTTGTCCCAGACCGACAGTTGTCCCTGTACTGGGCGAGGAGCGAGGAAGGACTTGTGCTGCCGGCTGCAGTAGGCGACGCTTTCACCGAAGGACCTCTCCACCTCCTCCCTCCCCTTAAAAAAAAAGAAAACAACAAAAAAACAAAAAAACGAGGCAACGAGCGACGACAGCAGCCGACACGCTGTGCGACGTCGCGAGGGGTCGGAGGTCACCGGTCCGGCCCGCCGTCTTCACTAACACGGTGTACACAAGGTGCGTGGATGCTCTCCTTCCTAAACTGCTTATCAAAGACGAATGAAAGCTTCAGCAAGTGTTTTAGAGACACCTGAAAATGCACTACAGCAACCAGAGGTGTAAAGGTTTACATCTTCTCTGTTCTGCAACCACCAGCATCTGTGTGGCTAGAATCGAGGACCTTGCAAGTGAACATGCAAGGTTGGGATGATCTCCCTGGTCTGCAGAGGTCACTGTACAGGTGAAAGATTTAATAAGTACCCCTACAAACACCCACGAAACACCCTATTCACCCTCGTGAACCGCATATTTCCACAAAATTAAACACGACCCCATGGACACCTTTGTCCATTAAAGGTCCGGCTTTGAATGCTTTGCTAGTCTTAAAGTAGTCTCCTGGAAAATAGCTTGTCTAACTCTTTCTTTAATACATTTTTAAACTGCAAAAACCATTCCTTCGGTGGTTTTGAACCTTCTGCTTTCTCAGGTCAACTTGTGACATGACCTCAGGTGCACACAAGTTCCCACAGGATAAATTTAGATGCATGCGAATCAGCCTGGATGTGGTCAATGCCTTTATTTGCTGCTTTACACCTTACACATTTTTTTTCGAGAGTGCTCATATTTACCTGAGTCTGACAAAGAGAAATACTCTACAGCTTTTCACACAGGTGTGTATCGGATTTTGACCCCTTTAGACTGAGTAAAAAAGTTTGTGATGGCAAAGAACCTGAACCCCACCCACAGTGTTTTTCTTCCTTTCTTTCTCTTTTTTCCCCTCTTTTCATGCAGGAGACGTTAGAGAAATCCGCCTTATCGTCTGAAGCAGTGGAGGTATTCTAAAAATAGCTTTTCATCCCAACATGTTCTTTTTGTTTGTTTTGGAGATCTTCAAGTGCAGGGAAAAAAGTGCGCCCAGTGCACTCCTTTTTTTTGTTTGTTAGAAGCTGGCACGTGAAACATGGGAAACCTGACACTTCCTTCTTTACTCAATAAATCACTTTATCAGCAATGTGGAAAATTTGTTAATCAGAGTTGTAACTAGAGAGGCAGGCGACCACACACACAACATTATCATTCGTTAGTAAATCTTAGCACACGCAAGCACGCTAACAGACATGTCGCACATTAGTTAATGTTGCAAGTGGGATTCTTTTTTTGTGTCTGCCACCAGAAAAAAAGAAAGAAAAAATCCATTGTGAGTGCACAGCCATCTTTTGTGCACATCACACAAAGTTTGCCACCAGCTCTCACCTTTTAAATGGAAATCTTACCTGAGACTGTTGACCTACAAACACCTGGCCAGACACAGCAATGGATATTAAAGTGACAGGTCTAGCTGTGCAGTCACCATCCGCTACAAGGGTGTCTAGAATTGTTAGCCAAGACAGCCCCAGGTATCAAAGACGTTGGACGGTTTGAAAGCAAAGACGGTCCTTCGGGGCCCTCGCTATCGGCTCGGCGTCGCACCGCCACCAGGGATTTGATGGGTGTAATTAGACACCTGTGTGCAGCTGTTTCGTCGTCGGCCTAAGCTGTTGTACGGTCTTACCGAGCACACACACACACGAGAGCGACTACTTCTACCCTCCCCTATCCCCCGACACCACCACCAACCCCTTCGACTCCAGCGACTACTTCTTACCTCCCCTATCCCTCACCACCACCACACCACCACCGTCTCCTTCGACCCGGCCTTTTAAACCTTTCGTTGTCACTCCTGACTGAGAGCTTTTCTTGCCACATTGTGGAAATCTGGCCACGAGTTAATGGTGCGTGCTGTGCTTACCTCCCCTTATCACGTGTGCGCTATGACTGGTCTCCCCTGTTCTGGTTGACACGTTCGGCTAATGGTCACAGCACAGTATATATAAAATTATATCCTCAGTGTTCCAACCGTCGATCCTTACATTAACCCCTGACACGTTTATATCAGCCATGCATCGCTTTGGTTTTAATTCTCAACCTGACATTTACTCTTGACACGTTTATGGAAGTCGTACTTGTTCATCCCGCGTGTTCTCACACCTAATCCTGCCTTTAAATTCAGATACACTTACGAATTGTGCTCACCTACTTCATACTGTGAAGACATACGTCTTAAAACGGAGGTGGCTCCAGAAAATTATTATCTGGAATTAATCTGAAAAAATTATTATTGATATGGATTTGGGTGTGATCTCACCCGTTCGCACAAACCGTGAACATTCACGTGACCTGCACATTACTGACGAGGACAGGTTGCTTTTGGCTTCAAATTTCTGAAGACAAGAGATTGGGGCATCCAAAATGGTGATTAGCAGTGTCTAGGGGAATACTGAGGTTTTTTAAAAGTCACATCCACTAGTCTCCAAACCTTTTGGTCATATGTATTGACTGGTCCCTGCCTCCTTGTTGTAATGTGAGATACGGATACGATTAGTGTTTTGCCCTTTTCTGCAAGGGGTTAAAAACGAGCATACGACAAGTCGTTGACAATACTCCGAGTAGAAAGTCAGCCAAAGATTTTTAAAATGATTCTTACCCACACACACAATCACCTCCCATATCCCGTAAGGCCTCTGACGAGATGTTTACGGGGAAATGATTGAATATATATATACCCCAGACGTGCTGTCGCGGGTATTACTACGGGTAGACAGACATGTGTTATGGAGGATAGGGGAGAAGGGGGAAGAATACATGACCCTCGCCTGTTTGCGTCGGAGCTTCTTCAGTACACTCAACATAGACACGTGACCGCTCAGGCGTGGAGCGCGAGACCCGGATCACCTTACTGCTGTAGCTTTCCTTGTCTCGAGCGTTCCATGGTGTTTTCTTCTCAAAAATGTGGAGAGCTTTCATACATATCTCTAGCAAAGTTTCGCTGGTCTGATCTTACAGCACATGGTATGAGGGACCGACCCCCTGCTGGGCTTATGTGACCCAGCGGTTCATATCTCGAAGATGTCCTCGCCTCGCTAAACAGCATGTAAGACGTGAGGAGAAATATAACGATGTAGGTACAGTCGCCCACAGCATCTTGGTTAGTGACTACCACAGGCAGGACAGATAGGGTGGTGACGATTTGCATGAAGTACTGATACGAGAGATTGCCCGGGCTCTTCACCAAGGGTGTCTACGTGTGTAAACACACGCATAAATACATAGAAAATAACCCTGTCTGAATAATTATCCACTTGTTCGCACGGATCAGAAATAGCCTACGTCTAGGGTCAAAGGTCGGAACATGCAGACAAGCACTCGAGAAATGCAGTCGTAAAAGCATGTTTTCAAAGTCACGACGGCAGCCGGCATACATCGCCCTCGGCGACCTCATGGATGGTGGTGTTATGGTCACTTATTTCCTTTTTTTTTTCTCCTGGCAGTAGCTCACAGGTATCGCCCGACTTCATAAATCTTGTAGATAAATCATTGACGCAGTGGCTCGTAAATACTGATGTAGGGTTAGCTAGCAGACACTCGTAAAATACAGGCATACCTGCGAATTCTCGTTTAAGCTTTTTAACATTTTTCGTTCCGCTTGGTGGAGACTGTCGAGTACTTAAAGTGGTGGTGATGATGGCTGACGGCGATACTGGACATCGATCACCGTGGGAAAGCACCTTCGGGCAGTTCAGCCTCCTTGTCCTGTCTTATCACCGTTGCCTGTCTGCCGACCTTCTAGAGCATTTGTCAAAAACGACGAGGCGGTGAAATAAATAACTGAAAAAAGATTTTATAACCGATGAATGAATAAGTGAACAAGAAAAATCGGTTATAACCAAGAAATATGACTGCGATCAAAACCAGGGTTGTTTCCTGAGGTGAAAACTGAATGACAAGATCAATGCCGCCTAATCTAGAGTTATCCCGCCCTAATGGCCGTTAGGTTATCAGCCGTCCTAGCGCACCTGGCGCCGTGTACGTAGGTACTTTATGTGTGACGCATTGCGGTCCCTCTATGACGTCATGGCTTCGCTGTACTGCACTTGTACAAGTGGGTTCCTTGATGATCGAGCGCTGGCGACTTTATCGCGAGCCTTCTTCATTGGTCTCGGTAGGCAACAGGTCGGGTTGACCTCTTGACATGCGAGCCTGGTGCTAGTCGAGCCTCTTCACAGGTAATACTTACCTGACCAGGTGACTGAAGTGAGTTTTACGACTTCATAAAATTCGAGAAATAAAAAATATGATTTAGATTTGCTTCTCGTGATGAGTGTTTTTTTTTTATTGTCGTAGCAAACGCTGGACTGTCAGGTTATTGTCGGAGTTTGTGGGAAGAAATTAAAATTAACTAGTGTAGGGAAAACAGAAACAGTTCTAATTAGCTGGTGATGGGAAGATTGTGTCAAACATTTAAAGGAGTCATTTCGGAGATATAGATAACCCTTATCATCTTGCGAAGTTCTCCGCTGTTAGTCTCGGTGAGCCTAAACAATAAATGTGACTAAACCGGAAGCTGTGTACACACCAGCCTCACTGCAGTAGTTAGCTGGAAAATCGTCTGCAAGCAGTCCGGTAACACAAGTTCGTGATTGTTCGTGTCATAGTCCCGCCCATAAATACACTTGAGGTCACGTACCGAATCAACAAGAAGGTGAGAAACGGAGAGATATGCTTTATAGCGAGGCCGTGGCAGTTTATTTAAATATGCCTATCCGCCGTGTGTTTGTTAAAGGGAAATTTGTGGCATTATATCAACAAACTATTTTTTAAAGTCACATCCACTAGTCTCCAAACCTTTTGGTCATTTAGATTGAGGTGGTAGAGATCGCTCTTTTCTCGGGGTCCAGCCCTTTGCGAGGACGGCGCCCATCTCCCCTCCCTCCTTCTTCAGCCCTCTGCTGTCGGGTACTCATTCCCGATTATTAGGTCAACAGGGTGGGAAGGTGCGAGAAAGTTCGGTTGTTAACTTCGACACATAGGAATCACGGAAGCTCGCCTTCAGGGTTCGAGCACAGGTGTTTTAGTCCTACTATTCGAGAAATGCGTGGAGAACAGGAACAGTTGAGGTGGAGGCACGCATCTAAACGGGTACACCGTCGATAGCAAGCTACCCCACCCTGAGACTCCCAACCTGGTCGCGTTCTTGACGGGCAAAGTTTGTAGCCGGCTAACACCGAAGTAGTACCCTTTAAATAACAATTCTCTGGGTGCCGATTACAACTCGAGTGCCTCTTGTCTTCACTACTCCGCCCTCGTCAAATACCTCCTCCTTAGCTCTCGCCACGACGTCAGATTAAAACCTCCCGCGCTTTGACGGGTGCACGCGGCCTTGGTTGAGAACTGTCGATGAAGTACTGACCGTAGGAGCGATACAGGTGTTTCCGCGCCTCCTAGCGGTGCTTTTACAATCTCCACCTGCGCGTGCTCGGAATACCTGGGTTTTTTAGGAGCTTGACGCAACGCCTGCATGTCAGGTCAGCATGTTGTCACCACACATGCTGGTGTGTGTCATACCAACGTGTCTAGTTTACAGAAGGCTTTCGCTATCCTGGCGTTAACAGGCAAAAACATAAGCTTTTGTTTACGCTCGGCGCCCTTGTAGAGGGCGTCTGGGTGTAGAGTCGTACGTGATGTACCCCTGGTATGCTCGCCATCGAGAAGGACGAGGTCTCCGCCTCACGCGCCAGCTTGAACAATCGCCATTATACAGGAAAACTCCAGCGCTGTCTCGAGGTCTGGATGTTTGCCTTGAACTAGAGGACTTGTTCGACACCGACCTCCCGACAAACTTCCTGATAAAAGAACAGGAGGATGGATTCTCAGCCACGTTTAAGCCGAAAATGATGATGTCGCCAGGATTTGCGTGAGCTGATGGTGCCAATGGTCTGTGAAACATTATTGTCGTGAAAGAGTGGGATAGGGCTGTAGTGTGTGTTTGTACATCTATTTTATTCTAGATATGACGTAATTTCTCTCTCTAGAAATTACGTCATAGAGAGAAATTGCGTCATTTACGCGGATGCGGGTGGGAGCTTAAGCTCGTGGTGGCTGTGAGGCGTGATTGGTTGTGGTGTGTCAGGTGGTATGTCTGGCCAACAAGACGGTTAATTGACTGAAAGATCGAGTTACAAGCTGAGCGTTTCGACTTGAAAAGAAAGATCTAGACGACAACCTGTGCTTTGTGCGAAAACCTGAGGGGAAGACTTCCGTGACTTTCGTGTCGCAAGTCTTTGTGTGCAGTTGTCCTTCCACCAAGCTTCGGACGAAATAACCTCTGAGCGAAAAAGGACATCGTCCTCGAAGGCAAATTAAGCCACACCGTCGTCCTTGGCTTGCAGGAGAGTAACTTCGTCTGATCTTCGTCGTAACGGCTAGCTGAGCTTCTGCTTCAAACCACGGAGAAAAGGACATCTCCCTAGATCTGAGCTAAGC
>SRHC01001281.1:1009270-1069283 GCA_004794325.1 Pomacea maculata
AAAAAAAAAAAAAAAAAAAAAAAAAAAAACAGTCAAAGGCATTCTAGAAGGTCGTGAGATAAATATTAAAACACAGGTGTTTCTGAACTGTGTTTGAAGTACAGGTAACTTGTCGTAACACCACGCTCAACCCTCGAGGTCTTTGCCTCCATAGTACGCCCTCCCGGTCTCGTTGCACAACACTGGCGAGGAATGTTGAGTGAATGGGGGAGATGTTGACGCAATATTGCCGAGCGCTGCAGTCGCTGTTGCCCAAGCTGCTTAGCTTCATCCCACGTGCCAATACTGGTTGCTGTCAGGGCAAGATGGTTTGAAGCTGGAGTAGTGCTGTGCAAACATTATCTACACGACCCCCGGGCTCCCTGCCATGCGCACCTTCTTGCCAGACGCAAATAGTCAGCCGTCCACACAGTTCCGGCTTAGTTCCCGTGCAAAGTCTGTCTGTACAGCTGCTTGAATGCATGTTGGTACAGCAGTGCTGCTCAAACATGGCTGGCCAAGCACGAGGTCAAAGTTAATGCACGTGCCAAGGTTGCTGGCTGAAGGAACTTTCTCTCTTGGTGCTCGCTCACCCATTTACTTACCTTCCTAAACTCATTCAATACTGATGCCATTTATATTCTATGTGTGTTTTGGTCTATAATTATGTGTATGCTATGTTAATTTTGAGTATATATTTATGTATTTTACTTTGATTTACCTTCTATGTCCATTTTACCTACTTTAAAGTGCACAAAAAAATATTATCTTTAGTGTTATTTTGCGATCGCGAAATTCCATTCGAGATAGTGGATTACTATATCTGAATCAATCATTTCATGTTATTCATAGACAAGGTCAATGAGTGCATCAATACTTATTGCCATGATGGTCTTTTGACATTTGTTGGATTAGTGTTAAATTATTTTAATCGTCATGAAAAAATTCACTATAATGTTTGCCTTCTAAAATGCACAGTCAGTAACCACGGCCTCTTGTCTTTGATACCCAGTGTGCAAAACGAATGGTCCTCTTGGAATGATAACGGGTACCATCAGAGACTGGCAGATCACTTCTTCCTCCACGTACCCGCAGGAGTGGGATCGGCGCTGTCACGAGAAGTATGCCCGCGTCTACCTCCCCAACAAGTACGGGTGGTGCGCCAAGTACAAGTCGTCATCTGAGTGGCTGCAGGTGGACCTGGGAGTCGCCGCCAGGGTAAACAACAATCCTCCTTTTGCTTCTTCCTCTCTCCAACATTTTACCTTTTCCTTCTCATAGCTGCTGCTGCTGACATATCTCAGACTAGCAAGGTATTAGGTCACGTGGTTGCACCTGTCATATGATTTTGCCGCACGTGCTGCTGTTTAGAGCAGCAACTCCGGGACGTGCGGTCTACAGTAAGGGAGACCCAAACTGAAGATGGAAGGAAAAGGCGAGGAAGACCCAAAACTGTTGCTAAGCTAAGCCACAGTGCACGGGAACCCTTGGGAAGCATCCACCCGCTAGTCTTTGTCAGCGAGCACTAACACCAACAGACCCAGCATACCACCATCACTATCAGATGGCCTTCATGGCCGTGATATCAACTTTCCCGGGACACTGGTGGTTTACACCTAGATGTCAAGATGTGGCCAATAAAACCAGTCACGCTCATTGTCGCTCCGGGCTCCGGGAGGAACTTAGAGACTGTTCTCTAGAAAGCTCAACAACGTGCGCAAGATGGCTTCTCGCTCAAATTACGTGGCTTCCTGCTGTTGACGGTTACTCCCTGTAAGCTCGGTGACTAGGGAGATAACACGTAGAACCTTCCTAACCCCCACCCCATCATTTGGAGGGTTTGGTGTCTGCCAGGCTTTTCATTAGTCTTTCTACTACGGGTTTTTTCTCATAAAAATGTAGTTCATTAGTCCCGTGATTACCATAATCTACAGGTGTAATCTGATTTTACTGATAGCGATCTTCACAAAACCAAGACATCGCACAAGTCCATACTGAAGTTTGGATGGGTGTGGTCAGACTCACACTTTTATCTGATTAAGATATAAGAATTGTCGCAGAATCTCAGAATTTACAAATAACATAAGATTCATCACGTGAACTACTTTAAAAAAAATTATTAACAATAGGTCTTGTGTCTAGTTAGCCTAGTATGTTATATTTGGCTTCAAAACCTATTAAGGACAGCTTCATAAACATTCCTGTGTAAGCAGAGCTTTAAAGTCAGTGCGATCTCAACATTTCATTGCATACTTGTGTAAACCAAACTGGATCGACTACCTAAGGTGACGTAGGAGTTTCCACCGGGAGTGTCATAAAACACCCTTCGAGGTTGATTCCGGGTAGCGATGACATTTCTGGCGCAGGTTCAATTTA
Organism: Pomacea maculata; assembly: GCA_004794325.1. NCBI lineage: Eukaryota > Metazoa > Mollusca > Gastropoda > Architaenioglossa > Ampullariidae > Pomacea > Pomacea maculata. The sequence continues at coordinate 1,011,626 of SRHC01001281.1, forward strand.
CGATGGGGGTATGGGAAGGGGTAGCAGTAGTCGTGTAGTCCTCTAAGGACATGCGTACCCGTGTTTTCACATTCTACACTAGAGCTAATTGAGCCCCGTAGGGTTGAAGACAGGTCCAGCCTCCAGGGTGCGCTTCTGGACACCAGAAGGTATTCAGGGCTTGGGTCTTCACAGTCGCTGAACCGCCGCCAAACTGATGTTCAGCATTTACTTTCTAGGATGAGCTTGGACTTGTGCAAGTCATTATCTTCCTCCCTGTCACTTTCTAGTACTCCCTCCCTTTCTGCCTCTTTTTATCTCTCGCGCATGCGCACACACAAGAGATTGTTACAAGCTGTAACAATCGGGTCTGGACAAAACTTAGGCTAATGTAGTTCGACAAAAGTATTTATGTGCATTTTTAAGGGGTCGTAAAAGGCTGAGTAAGAGAAATGTAACCCCTGAAGGTTGCGATAGAAGGTTTAGGGGTCAGTGCGTATGGCGACAGATTCTGTTACAACTTGAAACTAAAACGAGGCAACGTTACTCAGCATTTTTGTTTCAGAGACATGTGTGTTTTGCTCACACGGATCTTTCCCCATTTTTTTTTTGTTTTGTTTTTAAGCTCCTACCAGCAGCATGAACTTTGAACCGTGCAAAATTACTTTTAAAAAATCTGTTTTGACAAGAGTCGTACGAATGAGTTCACTAATTTCTGTTGACACCTTGTGTCAAGTCCAATTTTACGCCGAGTGTAGCGGACGTGTTATACTGTAACAAGCAGTTGTGTGGACACGATTGGAGGAAGATGGAGGAGAGAGAGATTGGTGGTAGATGGAGGAGAGAGAGACTGGCGGTAGATGGAGGAGAGATAAAGGTTGTGCTATAGGAGAGAGAACATACTTACACAATGTAAAATAGCGTTGAAGGTTCATGTGAAAGTAAACCTTTGCCAGGAAATATGTGTGTGTGTGTCTCATCCAGACAACACACCCTTTTCCTTCACTCTATCCTCAACCATGTAGAAAATCCTGAGGACAGGTCAACACCTAGTATTTTTATGCCCCGAAGCAACAATGCTACAAAAGGTTCTGTACTTTGATGATACTTGTTAAGTAAGCCTTAATAATGCACTGCCTGTAACGGTGTACTTACTTCTGCAGGTAAGTGTTATTTTTCAACAGATAAAAAACTGTTGTCAAGACAACGAGAAGATGCATCTTGGGCCCGTGATTACAGTCATTACTACAGCCGCTAGTTTCTGGGCCTTTCTCTGGGACAGCCCCAATATGTTTCTGAAGAGACAGGTAACAAAAAACCAGGTAAAAACCCTGGTAAAAAAATGTGCGACTACTGGGCCTCGCCTTAAACGACCTTGTCAGGTGAAAGAAGCCATTGTCTGAGTTTTCTTGAGTAGATTTATTTACCCAGAGCAGCGCAGGAATTACTTAGGTCGCTGAAGGCAGAGCAGTTGGCGGACGATCGTGCCATGGTGGAGCTATCACATGTCCCAAAAAGCATGTTCTTAAAACTTCTGAGGTGTAGCCGACTGTAATTTCAGCGGCAGACACGCAAGGAAACACGTGAAAAATACAGAGAAGCGGCCATGAGGGACCCTGGGAAAGGGCTTCCCTGTGTAGGCAGCAGGCGCATTGCGTGCAGGTAGCGACACCCTCTGACCCTCTGACCCTCTTCAGCCTCGGCATATGTCTTCTGGGAGCACGGGAGGGAGATGCTGGATGCTGTAGTTTAGAAGCTTGTTTTGTATATGATTTTAGCCCTGAGGTAGGCGACGGTTTACGTGCAGCTGGTGACACTGTCTGACCCTCTTCAGCTCCGCCATTTGTCTTCTGAGCACAGGAGGTAGAGGGTTCATGTAGATGCTGGCTTCCTACAGGGATTTCAGCTCCAAGGTAGGCGATGCTTTGTGTGCTGTGCTAGGGGGAGGCAGTGAGGGCCGTTTCAACACTTTCCTTCTTTACTAGGGGAACCAGGCAGGGGTCGTATGCAGAATTGGACTTCTTCCCTTGGGAAACATCCATTGCATTCGCGATACAGACTAGTAAGCGTGACTGATTAAAGAAATTATGATAAAGTGTAAAGTGAGCACTGCTTGTCAGACAGTTGTAAGGAAAATGAAACGAAAATAAGAAAATATCGAGAGACATCAGCAGACACCAAACAATTCAAACAGCACATCAGGGACCTCGGCTGACTCCCGAGGAACTATCCCTGAGGACTTTGAGAAAGGTAACTCACGACTGAGACACACTACGAAGGAAGGATGCAGTTAATCTCTGTTTTTTGTGACTGGTAGTAACAAAGATGTGACTGGTTGTAACAAACATGTGAACGGCACCACGTAAAGGAAAAGGACAGGAAGCAGATTTAAAAAGTCATGACCAGCTCCTTCAACTACCACCTCATTTACAATTCCTTATTTACACCTCCACTTCTAGCAGTAGATGCTGCAAAAGCCCGAGAGAATCCGACAAAAATCTCATTGACCCGACTTCTGCGGTCTGTGGTATCCTTCCGCGGGACTTTTGTGGTTGGACCAGATGATCATGAAAAGAAATAGTCCACTCGCAACGCCCCTTTCTACCCCCTTGTTGCTGGGGTAACTTTTTACTGCAGTCTTATCTTTACAAATCGCCTTCTTAAGTCCTTCGACTACCTCGCCACTCGATTTATCGGCTGCCCTCCTTTGTTCAGGTTAGATAACTCAAGAGCGAAAAGAGTACTGGGAGACAATTGCATCCTGGGACTTGAAGTTGGGATACAAGGTATCGTGTTTTAAGGCTAGAGACTGCGTGGACACGTAGTCAGGGGTGAGAATGAATTCAGGGAAAGTTTCACCACCATCCGTCGAAAGATGCTTGTCTTCCACAGACTGCCTCAACACAAAGCCAATGCAGGCTCTTCAGTTTGCTGACTAGAGTGTGTGTGCACCAAGCCCCAGTCAGTTTTCTTTTTTTCTTTGTTTTTTTTTTTTTTTGGTCATTCTCCCTCCCTCCATTCTAGAGACTGGGTGGCCCAAGGGAGGCAAACCGTGCAGAAAATGGAGTGCGAGCATAATCTTCATAACAAAAGAGATGCCTTGGGCGCCACGCCGTACATTTATGATTCGCCGAGACTCTTATCTCGAGGGTGGATGACAGACCGTATGATGCACGCGGAGAATAAAGATTGTACAGCAGTGCTGTCTTGTCCATGTGTGTGTCTCAGACGATGAGACTTTTGGGAACTTTTCGGCTACATCCGTCATTCTAATGTCGCATTATTCGCCAAGCTATGTCTTTGGAGTTCTGGCAGTCGCCGCCAACGGCCTGACCGGCACCACAGCTTTCTGCAAGACTATAAAATCCAGCCAATGGATGTTCTTTACAATTTTCAGGTCATTGAGACACGAGGAGGAGAAAGAACAACCGACTTTATGTGACCCTGAGCTCGATTCAAACTTTGAAGCTGCTTACATCGGGAATTGAACCTTAATGAACACCACAGTCCTGGTCACTTTATGTCGGGTGGAGGGGTCAGCTTCTAACTTTAGTAAAGATGACAAATTGTGTGTACACGGCATATATACGTCGGGATGGTCTCCCACGTGATAACCTACTCCCTTTCAGAGTGCTCTCCCCTCTTCTGTTCGCATCTTTGTTCTTCCACACAGAAAAGCGTTAACAAAGGAACACACAAACAAACACTAAGCCGATGTAGACAAACAAAACAAACAGAGGAACAAATGTCTGGCACACGAGGAGTGTTGGTGACCTCCTCCTCCTCCTCCCGTCCTCCAATTGTATTTGCTAAACTAACTGCATGACGTGTCTGTGGTGATTCAGTTACCCCCCTTTATCAAGTAAAGAGCGTCCCAACTACGGTGGTCCTGGCATTCAAAGAACACGAGGCGGCACTTAATGCGATTTATGGCCGAGCTTTTTGTAACAATTTTTTTTCTACCCTCGTACCGGAGAAGGAGGTCAGAAGTTAAGGTTACAAAGGTTGTCTAAGGTTAGGGCAGTTTAATTTATATAAACATGCAGTGGAGCGCTCTCACCCCACTATCCCGACTCTCTTTTCCTCAGTTTGCTGTCGATAAACACAATGGTCCCCGGTCACGTGACCAGCTGTGTATTAGTCATCCGAGCGTCAAGCTGGTATTTGGCGCGAACGAGGCGGGAAGCGGCTGGATTGTAAAATGTGTTTTTAACTCCGCATTTTTATCAGCCGATCTAGTTCCAGGGTAAGCCCATCAAAGGCCGGGGTGTAAAGTATCAGGACAATAAAACATGGAAGCGTAGTGTGCGGTACGCGAGGCAGGAATGCGCAGAGCTCGCCTATGGTGACTTTAATTTAAACAGAAGCAAACGGCGGCATTTAGAAGTTAATCGCTGAAGTGCTATTGTCAGCATAAACAATCGCCGACAGCACAACGAAGTGTGAAGAAGCCATTTTCATCTACAGAGCTACACCCAGAACAAACCCTGGTTCAACCCTCTCCGACAATTTATTTTCAATTTTTTGGGGTTTTTTGGTCAATCTTTCTCCACCTCTTTCTCCTCCAGTTTCTTCCTTTTCCTTTCATCGCCCTTTTTTATTTTTCCCCCCGAAGTTTTTGTTTTCTTTGTTTCATCAAACTGTCAAAACATTGTTTTTCACCATTTTAAAAAGTGTGAATCTCTTGCTGTGATATAGTCTTTGTTGCTGGCATGGCTTTAAAAAACACAACCCCAGACCAATTTTCGTTTTCAAACCTTTTACTTTTTTGACCCCTTCCTGACTGCTTTTATCGTCTATTGAAAGATGTCGTTGTCTCCCACTCAGTTTTAAAACTTTGGCAAGCCTGGGGATTTCCGGTTTCGACTATCTTATTCTGAAAGATCTGCTTCAATGTGGGTTTCTTAAAGTCGTGAGATCTGCGGTCTTCCAGTTGTCAAGGAAGTGGATTTCCGTTGCCAACAAGCAGGGGCTTCCCCTTAATCGTCCGTACTACGGAACTCCTTTACTTCATCTTGGGAGAGGTAGTGGGGGCTCTTTGTTATTTTTGTATAGCGGAAGTGGAGGATGTACCATTTTTGTGATTTTAATTCTCATATTTTCACCTGGTTTTGGCTTGAACCCTGACTGCGTCTGGCAAGAAGTTCAGCCTCAAGCTGAATTGTCTTATTGTTTGCTTTGTTTTTGTTGTCTTTTTTTTTTTTTGTGTTGTAAAAAAAAAATGGGGAGATTTATCTTGATGATTCAGAAAAAAGTCTCTGATTTCAATAGCGGCATTGTCAACCTAGACAGGAAAGTACTTGACACGGTTACAGTGACACGATTAAATGTTAAACAATAAACAATAAACAAGGGCTATTAGGACGCAGTAAAACATTAAACAAGTCTGTTGTGACATAATGAAATGTTAAACAACAAACCAGTCAACAAGCCTTGTTTTCTGTGTTTCAGGTAACAGGAGTGATGACACAAGGTCGGGGCGACGGAACTGAGTGGGTGACACGGTTCATGGTGTCCTACAGCATGGACGCCTACCACTGGAACTACATTGTCGACAACTATGGCGACCAGCTGGTAAGCAACTGAATAAATACTTCATGGTCTTTCTTTCTTTCCCCTTTTCCTAATTCCACATTTCTTCAGTGTTCCTAAGTCTAGCGATCACATTCAACTGAACTGAAAATAATTTTTGTAGAAGACAGGCATCCTTACAACAGAACATTCCTGCGACCTCGATGACCTCGATGACCTCTCCAAACCCTCCCAAAGGTTAGAAGACTGCAAGCTTTGTGGAAAGTAAAGCAAATCAGAGCCACTGACCAAGACAAAAGGACATCATCCGGGTATAGGGTAGAAATGAGCGTAGACACCCTGTCACACCTTGAGGCAAGAGCACATAACTCATGGACTCCCTGTGTTGTGTTTGTCTCTGGCGACACTTCATACATTACCACACACCTTGCTACCTGTCTCCGGAATGGAGATGCTATGTAGGTGACAACATGACCAATCGTTTCGTCACCTCCCTAAATCAGATGGGCTGGGCGTAAACAGACATGGCTGGAGAACATAATTAGCCTCGCACTTTCTGTACGACCACCGAGGGCAACGGCTAATACGTATTCAGGGGAGGGCGGCTTTTAAAATATACTTAATTGAATGTGAAACTCCTGACATTATGCATTTACATGTCATTAAAATGTTTTTTTTTCATTTTATTTCAATGTTGGTTTCTGGACATTTCGTGCTCGACAGTAACCTGCGAGAATGCGTACATGCACACGCATTCTGATGACATTGCATTCGTGTCTTATGAATGTAGACTATGGTAGTGACAAGAAAACAGCCGTGACAGCCCTTGTGATGTTTAGTGCCCCTTGCTGATGAGTCGAACGCTCGGTTCAACCCACCTGTACACTCCCCTTCACCATAATTTTCTAGCACTAAGACTCGACACTATGACAGTATCCCTCCCTTACACATCCTGACGGTTGTTCTTGAAAAGGTTCGGTACCATCCGTGTGACAGTCCGCGCACAGGGGCACGACCCAGGTCGCCGTCACGTGACCGGCAAGTCCCAAAAATCGGTCATGACCATCTGCTGTCCTCAGCCATCATACTTCCATCACCTGCAACCTAAAATCGCACTTTCTGGAACATTTCGCGGCCAATCGTCAGATTCCGAAATATTTTATTTCTTCCCGAGGCGCAGCTGTGCAGTTCTGAGACTTTTTCGATGCAGGTGTATTGAGCTCGCACCCTTCCTTCAGACCGTGAGTCGCTGTGAGTCGGCGAAACAGCCGCAGGATGGGTAGGAAACAAACCGTGAAAGTTAAAAAATGGCTTTGAAATGGGGCGTGGGGGAGGGGCAAGGGGGGCAAGGGGGTGGAAGGACAAGAGACGAGAGGGGAGGTAACGAAGAGATCGAGCGGCGCGCAGGAGTGCGGAGATCCTTGAAGGTGGAAAAAGGTAGGAATGCTTGGCCAGGTGAGTTTGACAAAATAAAAAAAAAAGGAGTCACCTCGCTGCTGCTCGGGGAGACACGTTAGGTGTAGAATGCCCTGCCATTACGAGCGTCTGTAGAGCGCCCCGTGACGTTCTCCACCCAGAATGCACGCGGCTCCGGGCACAGGAGCTGTCAAAGGGAAGTAATTACTAATAAATAAGTAATCTCCCGCTGCTGAATTTTTTTTTTTTTTTTTTTGGCGGGGTGGGGGAGAAGGGGTATACAGGTCTTGCTAGCAGCCTTCTGCGACAAATAGCGAGGCAAACTTTTTTTCATTGCGATAAATAAAAAGTCTGTTCCTGTCATTGTCGTTTGTTTGTCGCAAGTTTCTGCTTGACATTCACGTCCTGAAGTTCCATTCTTTGCAGCCTTTACAGAATGCCATAACTAGAGGTTGAAGAGGAAGCAGAAATGTGACAGCAAACATGCATGCAGGCACTCACGCGTGCACACACACATACACACACTATTGATGAGAGCATAGTTAAAGACTTGCTGGCTCCGGTGTGTCCCCGGGGTAATAATGAGCCACCTGTCACTGTTTATCATAATGCTTAGCCAGGGGTGCGGAGGGTCGAGGGGTGGGGAAGCAGCCTAAAAAGCACAATACAAGACGAGGAATGTGTTAACAGCACGCTGAGCCACTCTAAGCTTTTCTGTCGTTTCCACAAGATTTTCTATACCTGTTATGATCATTGCACCATCGTGGGGAAGACACGTGCACCCTAACTTTTGCAGCTGGGAAAGGGCGGTTAGAGACTTTTAAAAAAGTTGTTAAGTGTAAACATGTCTCTCTCTCTTTCTTCAAAACACACAAGCTACTGGTAGTCTCTTTTTTCTGACAACCTTGTCTATGGGTCTTCAGTGTCTACGAAGCCCAAATGGACAAATGATAAACTAAGTATAGCGAATTTTCTACATGAAATTTATATAAAATTTTTGCCAAAGTTGCTCAAATGATCGTCCAAGTTAAGAGCTGTATTAATGCCCCTAGAAGTGTTTGCATGACTATCTTAGTAATTGTCTATAGTGTGCGGAGGACAAGACAGTGTGGACACAAGTCGTACCACAATAATAATGACAGACAAATATCTTCTTTCTTTCTGTTTTAAACTGTTTCTACTTGACTTCTTGTTTTTCTCACTGCACAGCTCTTCGAAGGCAACACGGACTCCTACACAGTGAAACATTCCTACCTGGACAGGCCAATAATCGCCCGCTACATCAAGTTCCACACGGTCCAGTGGCACAGACACCCCTCCATGAGGGTGGAAATCCTGGGTTGTCAGCGTGAGTATCGCCACATCTTGTTGTTAGCTTTGTTGACTTGTATCATATGCAAAAATAACAACATGTAAACACTTTTGTGATAGTTTTATTTACAAAAACCAGAGACTTGCAGATTGTAGCAAACAACAGACTTTGTGAGACAAATGATGAAGGAAGGAGAGAAAGCCTTGCTCGATTCATTGTAGCAGACGAGTTGAAGAGGAAGTGAGTTTGCTACTTGAAATTTCCTTGTATCTGTCCGTCTAAGAGTTTAGCCGTGGTTGTTTCAACCTCTAAATTGCATGTAAGTTGACATTTGTGCCCTGTTTTACAATTCATTAGTCTCTAATGGCCTTAACTTGTCCTGCGCACGGCACTGTCCTCTCTCTGCCTCACACGGAGATGGCTTTATTTTATTGCGAGCATACTGGTAAGTCTCACCCATCCAGCCCCACCCAAGATAAAAAAAAAAAAGAGCACCGATTTATTCACTTTGGGAACTGAGCAGGTTTTCTCATAAAATGCAGACATCTACAGTTAAATTTGCTATTTTAAGGACGATACGAAACTATGGCGACGAGATTCAGTTCCTGTCGAACGATAGGCGAGGGGCAGTCGACAATATTCCGACGGACGTTCGCGGGGTAATCCCACCCGACATAGCAACCCTGAAATATGCGAGATGTCAATCTGAAGTTGGTCGTTGGTCCTGTCGCTAGAGGGGAAGGGGTAGAGGGAGATAGAAAAAAGGGGGCGGGGGTTGGTGTGCGGGTTAACGACTGCAGAAAAAATGCTCTTTTAATTTGTCATGGGGCCGGGGGCGCCCGACAAGGAGACGGTAATGGGATCCTGCGCTGTCCCCAGAGCCCACCAGGTAGCCTCGTAAAGCTGTCTAATAGGATTCTAGCGACTATACCGTCACGGCCGGGCCAGGGGCTAACCGCGCGAGATGTAGACCCGAGGTGGGTTTAAGATGACGTCTGGGGTCAACCATCCCCCATCATCATCGCCCGATGACGGCTGGTACAGTTCCTCTGTCTCGGAGTCGGATTGCCAGTTATCGCGGACTTTGAAGACGTAGTAGAAGTGAATGAGAGTGGGCATCTAATGAGTGCCTCTCTGTACACAGAGTTGGATAAATAAGTGAGGAGAAAGAGAACTTTTGTCTGTCGACGTTTCATTTTCACCTGTCATCGAATGTCTCTCACACGGCCGGACTTGGTCTAACCTTTGCCCTTTTCTCTGACGGTCTGATGGCGCAACAGTTAGTGCTTCACCAATGCAATGAGGGTTCGCTGTCCTGGGTTCATCTCTCGTCTCGGCCACGCTGCTCTTTCTCTGCATGTGGCATCTGTTTACAGGCCTGGCTGTCTTTCTGTGATATATAGTCAAGCATCGTTCCCCTCTCCTAAAGTCAACCCCTTCCTCCTCGTGAAAAGGTCGAAACCAAAGTAAGGGTAAGGGCTTTATGGTGTAAACGGTAACATCTGAAACATCTTGCTGAGGATGACATACAATACATCCTAACAAGCAAGGAACAATTGATCTGTTCGTGTCTTCCAATTAATTGGCATAACTGCAGTCGGTAATTAATCTGCGGTAAAGGTTACACGGCCACCTGTTGATGACAATGGACAAAGTCGTACCTGCACTAGGTTATGGATCTCTCTTCACAGGTGGAATCGCGCTGTTACGGATCTTTCTTCACGGGTGGAATTGAGAGGTTACCGATCTTTCTGAACAAGCCGAATTCCTGCCTGCAAGCTGCTCACAGCCTGCAGAAGCTTGACAACGATCCTCCATTACCTCCCAACGACTGTCGATGATGTGACAATCCTTACGGGGGGTGCGACGGTGGTGTGAATGTCCGCATGGCGAAGATGTCTCGTCACGTGACTGATTGTGATATATCTTTGTTTTCTATATAGTCTTTATTAGGAAAATGTCGTTCACCTGCCACCTTGTGGACCAGGGTAGTTATTTTACACAAATACACAGTAGGCGACACGCTCTAAATGACTTCAACTGTATACTTATAACCTACTCAGTTCTTGCTTCGTAAGCCTATTTGTCACACGAGTCCGCCCTGCATGGAAGTTTTAACAAACTAACAGGTGAGAATAACTGATGATCTGTGGTGTCTTGTATGTCAGAGGAATAAAAAGTCAGCAACAATGAACACCGCAGTGTGAAGAGCGCTAGGGGTCTTCAAAGGAGCCGCGTGCTCGTGGGAAAGGTGCAACATCACACCTGAGATAAATGCACTGAGGTTGGGGGGCAAAGTGTTTGTGACAAGGTATAGTTATTGTAAGAGGCGGGGCGCTTCCGTGAGCTGGATAAACAAACGGTCACAGGAGGACGGGAGGGAAGTGGACCAACAGCTGCGCCTTTCTGCCTCTGATGTTGTCCGAGGGCTTGTAATTGGACCTACTTTCATGTAATCATTCAAACTGTCCTGTTTTTCAGAAACTGAATATTGCATTTATTTTGTTGCACTTTGCTAACCAAATACGAAGAAATGAAGTAAAAAAATCAGTTTTTTGAGATTGATTGTGCATGATCTTGACCTCTAGAAGGGTAAAGGTTGATTAATGTCTAACTTGGTTCGTATTTAAAAAAGTGGAGACTAAAAATAGGTCCAGATAATGATGAGTAAACAGCAATAAAAATAAATTGTAGATAAAAATATATTGAGCGTTTCATATGCATGTCTGTGTGCAGTGTGTAAGGAACCTCTGGGATTACCTCCCTACGGCACGTTGACAGCCTCGTCCTCCAGAGGGCGCCGCAAGAGGTCGACATGTCAGCCTGAAGATGGCCACATCCTGTCGAGCAAAGGCTGGTGTGCCAAAGCGGATAATGGTGAGTAACGTGTGTCATGTGACATTTCCCTATCGCCTTCTTTTGGTTTCTTCTGTTTGATTGTTTAAAACATTTATTTGCACACGTTCAGGATGTTTATTGTTTATCTTAATCAACCGTCCATCAAGACAGTAAGCATGCGATGGTTAATAATAATTCGTTCATGTGCTTTCGATCTCTGTCTTTATTCTCTAAACACCACTCATCACTCATAGAGATGCACTCGAACACACAAACGCGGGGTATGTATCAGGGTGGAGCTGGGTTGCTTGACTGTTTAGTTTCCCTGCCCTGGTTGACAGATATCTTTTTAAAGAAAGTGAGCAAGAGAAAACCTCTCGAGTTGAGAAATAAACAGGAAAGTGCTTGACTGTAGTGAATAATCTGTTACATCTTCGACTTCAGTGCTGCACGCGGTGCGTCATGGGCTGAGGTCCTCTGACGGTTCCAAGTGAGCTATAGAGGATTCAAATATCGCGGGGTGCGCGTGGGTGGGGCGAGGGGGAGCGAGAAGGGTGGGGCTTGAGAAGGATTATGACATTCTAAGAGAAGGAGACAGTGGAACGTGATATGATCCTATGATAGCACACCTGTGCTGTTTGTTTTTGGTTGGCAGTGATACACTGTCAGTATGTACAGTTAAGAACATTTATCCCATTTCATGACATAGAAACAAACATAGTTTAGTGAAAATTTGCGTAAATTTGTATGAAACAGAGAATTTGTGTGTGTGAGAGAGAGTGGGAGATAGAAAGACAGAATGAAGGAGAAACAGAAAAGTATGGAATCGTAGACGCACTGTGTTATTGCGGATGTAAATACCGCGGTACAATAAATAATTCTACATTTAATTATTTACAATTTTTTTGTTGTATTTCCCCTCACACCTTTAGCTGAGTATTATCCAGCTTAGCAGTGCAAATAACAGTAAAATATATGTACCCCAAGCCCCGGTGGTAAGGAGATACGCGCTGGTTGCAGTCTCAATGTCAAGAAGTTGAAAACATTTTGTAATCGGGTGGAAACCAACGGGTAAACATATTTATGGAATTACGTGGTGATCTTCTATCACCTTATATCACTTTTTTACAATACCGATGTGATACTTTCACACACACAGACCTTAGTAACCAGACCATTTAGTGCTTATGTTCTTTTTATCTTTAAAGCCTCAGGTAACAGTATTTGAGGGGTCCCCCTCCCGCTCCGGCCTTTGAAATCGAAGGGCGTCTCCGGCAAAATTAATAAAGTACGGGCATGAAGAGGCGGAAAGCTTCTTAAACGAAAAGCTATTTCAAGATTGCTTGATTCTTTATGGAGAGGAGGACAGTATTTCAAGGGTGCATATAATTCATGCCGAGCGCTCGGCGTGCCGACGGAGGGGACAAAGCCGGGTACGTCTCCTCTTTCCAGACCAGTGCAGCCGGGAGTGAGCAGAATTCAGTCGCATGCAGGTCGACGCTGCGAGTTGTCGAGGGCCTACGACACCCGACTTTCACAATCGCGTGTGACGACTGCTCCTTGGCGCCTTGGTGCCTGAGAGAGAGAGAGAGAAAAAAAATAGGTTTGAGACTTTCTAACAGGAACTGACCGGCCTTGCACATTTCTCACGTACCAGTTCACTTTGAGGTCGACTTCTATACACTGCTGAAAAGGAGAAAAAAAAAAAAAAGAATGTAGTAGACAGCAAACGGTTCAGGGAAGAACAGACTAATACTAAGGTAAACCTGGAAACTATAACTGTGCTCGTATTTGCTTTGGGAAGACGTAAAAAGAATTTTAAAAAATATTTCAGAATTTCTTTTCAAGGCTTGACTCTGTAAGAAAATCTCTTTTATGCTCTAGTAAAGCATATAAAAACAAGAAAGACATGTCCTGGGTCTGTAGAGCTACAATAACCATTGCATTGCAATAGATTACTGACACATACAAGAATATTTGTTAGTATTGATAAACTGGAAACATGACCGTCCTATCTCACACACCCCTACCTCTTGTCAACTGCACGTAGTATGTGCCAACGGAGAAGTGCATCTTTGAACGAAATATATAAACGAAATATTGCCTTAAAAAATTTTCCTGAAAATTACCAACACAAATTTCTGTACGTGGAGATAAAAAAACGGTTGACATGAATCGCTATAATTACAAGTAAAAGGTGTAAACCGCTGTAAACCGCTGGTAAATGGGTTGACGAGAATGTCTGTAACTACTGGTGATTGTGTGTTTACTGATAGTTTACAGGTTTATCACGAGCAGGCGCCGACACTCATCTCCACTCGCTATTTACTGGTAGTCCACCCGCGGTTCCACTCCACGCGAGCGTTGTCGAGTAGCGCCAAAGTCCTTTGCAAAGAAAGTGCTTGTCTGGACGGGCCGGAGCTACCCGGGGTGTCGCTATCAGAGCGTCGCGAGCCGGTTCAACCAGCGACGACGAGGAATTTCGAGCACGACAGGTGGGGTGTTGCAGCTATTGGCCATCCACCCGTCTCTTTGTGGACGGGTAGTCAATACCCTGCTTATTAAAGTCGCATAAAAAGCTGCTGTGAATTTTTGCCTCTGACAACGACAAAACCCTTCTTGTCTGGAGGCTAGGGCGTCACTATCAGACACCCGAAATACCCGAGCTTCGTGTTCCCCAAACTGAGGCCCAGCTGCCCAATCGTCTTTCATTCGTCAACAGACGGCGCTTTTTGTTCATAGAAATGCAGTTTAGACATTTTTGTTTTCCCATGAACTGTTTCCCCAGATCGTGCTGGGAAGACCATTCTGTGGGGACCATTGATAGGGGAGGACACTCGGAGAGTAGCGACAGAAAGCCTTGCCAGAGTAGCAGGGTCACCTAGATGACTGAACGATTGGAGTTTGTTATGCGACACTTCGTCAGGGGGTACACCCGTTGCTAGGGTGTGACCAGAACATGTCTCCTTTTGTCAAGAAAAAGCTGATCCTACGTCAACTGTAATGTTCCCTCGTGCTCATCTCAAATAATAATCTTAATCAGGTGGTGGAGGCTGGAATTTATTTTAACTCGGCGACCTTACTGTCGCTGCTTGGCAATGGGTCGCCGTGTGATGTAGGGTGAGGGTGAAAAGTCATGCTTGTGTCGCGTGGAGCAAGAATTAAAAAAAAAAAGGAATTGTATCCAAAGGTTAATTGAATGCAGACGACCTGTTTCTTCATTGTCGTCTGACGTGGAGAACTGTTAGGAACACACGTACCTTACACATAAGAGAGGGTGAGAGAAAGGACTTTTTGCCACAAGCATTTTTTTATTTGTACGAGTGGTCTGACTACACAGGTGTGTGGTATACAGTACATACCTGTACGTGTCCCAGACCTTTCAGAATGCCATTATCTGCACCAGTGCCCCTGCACACTGAGTCTTTATTATCCTCTTGTCTGCTGCATTCGTTTGCTCGCCAATGTATTCTTATCCTCAAAGCTGGTTTGGGGACTTTCATCGCCGGCTGCCTGTACTCTGACTATCCCATCACGTCCTGTCCTTTTCACGCAGTAGCCTCCCTTTCCCTTCTTTGCCAGCGCAGAGTTATGTGCCCCAACTCCTACGTACCTCTTTACCTCGACAGAGCTTCCCCGAAGTCTCGTTTGCTGCTGAGTTATGTCGAGGTCCCGAGATGTTCCATACAACTTTTGACTGCAGTTTGTTGTTGTGGGCGTAATGTGTATGTCACGTGGAGCTGCGTGATCTAATCAAGCTATTAATGGAATACACTGATGACTATCTTGCACTTATGTGATGACAGAAATAGCATGTTGATTCAATAAAAATTTCCTCCATTTTGCTATAAATAATCCCGGGTGTGGCAGCAATAAAATTTTTTAAGTCGGATGATAAAGTGCGGTACCTCTGTCGGGCTGTTTTCCTCTCGCGAAAATGGTGATGATTATGGCAACAAAGATGCTTAGTTGGACAAAGACCAAGGCTGGCTGGCGCGCGCCAGTGAGGTGAAACCGAGGCTCCAGCCGCCATTTGGTGAGGACGCCAATAGTCTCCCGCCGTCACCCCGACGTCGCCTGCAGCGCCACGCACCGGCAGTCACGTGGGGGGAGTCATTTTGCGCCTGGATACGCTTCATTTACTCTCGGCTACACCTCCGCACTAAGCTTGTGATGGCTGAGGGAAGATGGGCGACGCCTTCCTTCTAAAGACGACCACAGGCGATCGAGTGTCTTGTCCAAACGTCTCTCACTTGTTAAAATGACGAGCTCTCAAAGAGAGGAAAACAGGCTATTTTTAGTTTATTTTGTTGCTTGACGAATTTTGCCATCAAACTCACTATACAGAACCTGCTTTGTGAAAAAAAAAATTCATGTGCTGAAATAGATTTTTTCTTTTGTTTTGTTTCGGACGATGCCCAAAAAGCCAAAGGATGTAAATTAATTAAATTAAAATGTAATATTTTATCATCATGCCATCCCTGTTCATCGCTGTCGGCAGATTCCCAATGGCTGCAGCTGGACGTAGGCCCCCCGACCCTAATCACGGGGGTGGTGACCAAAGGGCGGGGAGACACGCGACGGAAGCACTGGGTGGAACGATTCAAGATCTCTTACTCCAACGATACCCGTGTCTGGTACTTCTACAAGGACGCTCACCACCTTGACCCAAAGGTAAGATTGTAAAGAAAACAAACAATAACAGAAAAGAAAACACACTAATGTGTTAAACATTAAATAACAGAAAACATAATAATTCAAGCCACAGTAGCAGCACACGAAGAAATAACTTCGGTTTTCCTCTCAGACAATATTCCAAGCATGGCCTACATGATTTTTATTATGATTTTAAGCTGTTCCTGGCAATACAGTGAGGAAAACATAAACAGCGCTTGTCACAATGAGAAAACTACAAAACTTGAAGTACACTAAAGATGAAAAAAATCACACGATGTTGATGTAACTCAACTCCCTTGACGGACGGGTGGTTCTTTTATGAGCAGACATGGTATTTGACTTTGAAACGCATTGAATGACTAGGACCTTAAAATGGTTTTAAACATATTTTCACAGTAAGTTACTACCCAAGTCGAGTTTTCTTTCTTTAGTTTAAGAATGTATGTTTTTGAATGAACTTGATATTTGTACATCAGAAGTATTGGATTTCATGAAACTACTTTTATATACTGTGAAACATTCCTTAACTTTTTAGGCATGAATGAGTTCTATTGCCGAGTTTTTTTCTTTTTTCTCTCACGGTTTATGCCACTTTCTTGTTAGAAATATGCATCGTAAAGGAGCATGTTAGACAAATGCTGTGACATTCATGCCGACAGTATTATTCTGTCTTCTTGTTTTCACTCTCTCTTGAATGCCATCTTTTTTGTATGAACACTATGCCATCTTTTTTCTTATGAACAGTTCTATGAATGCCATTTTTTCCTTCACGAAAAGCAGTGAATGTATTATCTTTTCACGAACAGAAGTGCATGCATCTTTTGTGAATGTGAGAGAGAGAGTGTGGAAATACCCTACTTTTTAAATAAATGTGTTAAGGGTTAGGGGACATTAATTTAGGTGGATGAAATATTTATAGTTAGGCACAGTGCAAATTTACCCCACAGCAGTTTGTTTTCATTTGCCACCTTGTCTTATGCAGATTCTTTTTTTTATTGTAATTGAAAATCTTTGCGTCTTGGACAAACTCAAAGCCGACAGATTTTTTTTTTAAAAAAAAGCAGCCAGGAGATTCTTTGTTTTAAAAGATAAAAACTTTAAAAATTTTGTTGGTTTATTTAATAACTGTGATTTGTTTGGCACACAGCTACCAAAAGATGATACCTGTGATAATATTATCCATCAGAAAATGCAATGTTATAACAGCGGCTTGTTAGACAAGTTTTCTTAAAACAATGAATTGTAAAAGGTTTCGATTGCAGCAGCCTACTCCAAAACACGAACCCAAAGGCAGCGTGTCTTGAAATTCGGTACAGTTGATTTCTGCATCTATCTACTCGTTGGCCATCCCTTCCCATCTTCCACAATGTCTTTTTTCGTCCCTTAGCCGAACCATTCTTTATTCGTCTCCCCTTTATCTCCCTGTATAGGACGAATACAAAGAGCTGATGTCCCTGACCTGTTGCTGCTTGCAGTGATGCAAATCCTTCCTTCCCCAACTTTTCTCCCACTGGTGGTCTTGGCGTGCCCCCCTTTTCTTTAATGTCTCAAACTGATTTGCTCAACAACATTAAAAATTGACATATAATAGCTGAGTATGTACAGAAAAGCAAAAAGTACCTTTTTTTGTAGCGGGTATTCTAAAGGTTATATCTGTAACCTACACTTGTTACCTGAATGATGCCATTTTCTTTTAGGACATCTAAAGCCTCCTGATAAAAATTAGTTTGTGATCGAGCGGACATGTGTCACGTGACCATCGCCCAGGACATTGTTGCGGCGGTGATGTACATTGTCTTAATCTTGTCTTCCTTCATCTTGTTCTAGAGTCGATGGTTGTGGAGCCCCTCGCTTAATACAACTTCCTCGCATTTAATACCTGACAAATACTCCGAGGAGGGACTGGTAAGCCACTAACACTCTCCGCCAGGCAAGCTACCCGGGGTCTGACGTCACTGAGTCCCGGGAGGTCACGTGATGGCAGCAGAGGCCATTCCATCACGCTGTTTTATAACTCATATCAAGTATCTTAAAAAAAAGAACGTTTCACTCACCTGCGGGATTAACACTTCCCTGACAACCCGTGGTTGGGGGAAAAACCCCAACCGAACTCTTTCATACAAGTACCCTTACCCGAGAGCGGATTGAGCTTCGGGTATTCGGTGGCTTGTGAAGCTACATCGCCAACATGGCGTCCGTCTAGTCACGAGAAGTTGTCTAACACTGTTTCTGTATCGAGAGCTAACCTTGTTATTATTAACCACTGTATTCACAATGCAAAAACACATTGCGCTTTTGTAATTTCAGGTGTAACATTAATCGTAATGAGCTGGCATATAGGAGGGCTTTAAGGCAACCCAACAGTCCTGCAGCAAGGGAGGTGACCTTTCACCTCGACCGCGGTAGAGAGTAAAAGCTTGGCTAGACTGTAACCCCGGCTTTCTACTGCCAATGTACCTCTCGGAGACTCAGTGGATAGCTAGGTCTGCTTTAGTAGACTTCGTTTCTGTATTTAGAGGATACTTTACACAACAAAAGCACAAAAAAAAAAAAAATCCAGACTTCCGTGTAGCGGTTCAAGCCTTCATAGTAAGAACTTTTTTTTCTGGAGAATGTTGTCAACTCTTGAAGACTAGGAGAGGTAAGAGTTTACATTCTTAAAATCTTTGGTTAGCTGCCTGTCCTGCTATGAGGTTGTCAGCTCATGTCATTGCTGCGTTGAAAAAAATTTTTTTTTTAGATATTGAATTTAATTATTGTTTTTACTACAGTTTTTATTTTTAAAGCCAAACATCTAAAAATAAAGTAGTCCAGTGACATGAGCCGAGGACCGTTGATAGCGAGTGAAAATATTGTTAGCTAGGAGTAGTCATCTACCAGGTTGAGTAGAGTGAGTAGTGTTCACTGTCAGACCCCAGGGGCCACGCGACACGAGCGTGTGATATTGGTTTGTATTGTAACCGTGTGTTGATTACTGACTGCTACAGTTTACATGTGTTCACTGAGCATCGCTGTTGGTCACACTCGCTGTGGATGTATTAATGCCCATCGTACGATGTAGAACAGTTGACTATGCAAACTGTGGAGTATTAATGCTCGTTAGCACACCGTGTCCGCGCATCTCGAGCAAAGGCTGGCAGCATGCGTTGGTCTCGTTGTTACAAGACCAACGGTGCGAGAAGAACCTCAGACTGTTTCATGAGGAGGTCCTTTAAAGATAAAATTCTTCTTGGCCGTGTTTTTTTTTTTTTTTTTGAAGCTTTAGCCCGCCTTTGCCCGAGGTTCTGTGAGGCATTGTGTATTTGTTGATGCACAGCTAATTTGCATAATCTGCTTACCTATCTGCATTTTGTAAAGTTGAGTGCCTTCACACGCTTGCAGTCCACTGATGCTATGAAGTCATTATGCAACTACTGTAGACTTGCTCGCTCTATTTAAATGTGATTTACAAGGTTATTAATGTAAACAACGCATGTTTATTATTATTTTTTTTTACCTACTTACCTGTCGTAACGCACTAGCAGACAATGCCATGCATGAGTAATCTGTCTCTTTATTTTACTGACTGCATGAGAAAGATAATAACGACATATTCATGGTATTAATCGCCCAAACACACTGATCCACCCGACCCTATGACCCCACCCAACCTGCCTTTTTTTAACAGACTTACCTCCCCTGTCGTGTTCAGACCCCACCCGGCCCTGTTCTTTACCTAACACTTCACCCTCCTCCATGTGGCATACAAAAGTTTTGCATGGCTGACCTCTGACCTTCTATACACCCTTACTGCTCTATCACTCCTCACCTCCCCATCCCTACTGTTACCCTCCTGTCAGGTCGCACGGTCTAGCAGCAGTTCAGCTCAGCACTTGGTCCCTGCACGAGAGGCACGGGTGCACTCCACCCTTTTAATTCCACCCACTTCCCCCCATCACTTCAATTGTTGTCATGTTGAAGCTTTCGCTGTATTACCTTTTTCTTTTTTGACTTTGAACCTTCGCACCGTTATCAGCACGGGTAGGCATGCGCAGTTCGTCATTTCCGAACAACAACAGAACGGCACTAGTAGAGGGCATGGTTAGTCACCGGAAGTACATTTTGTTGGCACCCTCACCACGCCTGCGTAGAAGGGCTTGTGACGTAAGTGTGTCGTCTTGCACGCTGTCTCGGTTTAAAAACTAAAAAAAAAAAAAAGCACGAGCGCAGTTGTTTGAAAGCGAGTGTCGAGTGATGCTAACAGGTCTTTGTTTTCCTCTGTTCTGCTCCTTGGCGACTTCCTGACGTCATCGCCTCCTCACCTGTCTGCGCTCTCATGACGTCATCGTCCACAACAGCTGTTTGGCGGCAACTCCGACAAAGACACGGAGAGAGTTCACTTCCTGAACTCACCTTTCGTGGCTCGCTACGTGCGCTTCATACCTGTGGAATGGCGCAAGAAGATCAGCATGCGCGCCGGGCTTCTCGGGTGTCCTTTCACAGGTGAGTTCTAACTAGCACCATATATATATAAAGATAGATAACAGATAACTATTCCCGGAACGACACAGGTACGTTCTAACTAGCACCATATATATATAAAGATAGAAAACAGATGACTATTCCCGGAACGAGGTTTTCTCAAATGATCTTCCGGTTTCAAAACGAAGACGATGTGTCGGAGATGCAACATGTCAATCGTTATTGACAGTTAGGTGTTCAGTTTATTGATTTGAGACCAAGGAAGAGCACAGAAAAGAAATGAAAGGAGGCTTGTGCCTCAATGACGTCTGCCAATATGTAATAAATACTAAAATAACTAAACTATTAATTTAAGTAAGTATATCGCTGGCAACATTAATTTCGATCTATCCTCTACTTAACATGTACCTGGATGTACCTTTCAAAAGCTTTGCTAAGATCCTGACAGCTTTTTATCTCGCGACGGGTTGTGAACTGGTCGCTGCAGACTTTCAACAGTCGTTTACAAAAACTATTGTCTGTGGGTCTTCAAACTGTTTGCTGTGCTGCCTTACCCCGCCAACAACCACATCTTTACATAAATAAATTCTCTCATCATCTGTACATACCGGAATTTCTCCTCTACACACATCCACACCCACCCAACCGTGCTTTACTACAAGCTGTTGTAAAGAATCATGTAGGTACAGGTCGGTACTTCAGGGCGGCGTCCGTCTCTGGGTGAGGTCTCGCGAGACTGTTCTGGCAAAGTAGCGCAGGTGGCGCCACCATGTAGGCGTCCGTTGACCTCTTGCTGTTTAAGCACAAGTTCCTGTGTGTATTATGGTGGAGGGCGACTTCCTCGTCAACCCTTGTGTGTCCCAGCTGCGGACACCTAGTGTGGTCGACATTCACACGTGGTGGTGTGTGTGTTCGCGGTGGGTATTCACGAGTGTTGTGGCCAGTCCTCGCAACCTCTTACGTCATCTGAAAACCTCCAACACACTGTGTGGCACCCGCCTACACTCCACCCCGCCTCCAACACACTCCTTTAAACTCTTTCTCTTGGCGATGGGAAGCTCACTGACTTCAACTATCGACAATAGTAGTCACGTGATCTGTGATTACTGCCTGTTGACAAAGACATTCTCACAAGCCGAGGGAATCACACTCATCTCTCTCTTAATTGTTACAAAGAATATTTGGTGACCGATGCGATGTCTTAGGTTTTTGAGGTTCTAAATGCGATGATCATGGGACTCACATTCTTTGCGATGACAGTGATTCATTCTTTCTGTCTGTCTTTAAACATTGGAATGCGATCAGAAGATGAGGCTGAAAGTTAATTAACAATGTTTTGTCAGTTGGTGACCATAGAGATACAAGCATATGATACACTCATACGATACTACAGATCATAGGATCAAACGCGCCGCCAATTCCTTCTCTTGGCAGAGGTCTAATGAACACACACCTCTAATTAACCCAGTTACCCTAGACCCTATTCTCTGCTGGCAGAGAAAGATGTCTTCCTTTTAAAGTCCCGAGTCCCACAAACACAGGTAAAAATGAGATGTCACTCAAGCTTTTCTCCAACCGTCCCAGTCGATAACGAAGGTGATGCGAGTCTCATGGCGAGGGACATCCACCCAACCATCATTGTGTGCATGCTGTAGGAAGGGAGGGAGTTGTTAATAACCACAGCCCTGGGAGGTAGAAGCTGCGCACACCTGACATCGCTAACGGAAGACGAATGGTGCACGTCGAGCGCGACGACACCTGGACCTGTCTGACGGAGTTGTCGCCAGTCGTCGTCGCGACCTCTAGCGTCCTGACGGCGCTGAGGTGCTGTGCAGTCCGCCACGCGGTTGATTTGCATGCAGAGGATGAACAAAGACGACCGTTGTGTCGGGTGCCCCTGCAGCTCTCGCGGCAGACATCACTCGTAGTTGTCTTTTGTCGACTCGCACCTCGTGTCGCTGCACTATGTGTACATAATGTACGGTAATGTACGTTTGGCGAAACTTATGGCAGGCGTGCCACGGAGTCAGATACCGGCACAATCCCGAAAAAAAAAATTTATATTTGTTTCATTGTACGATAACTAGGGGCCTCACATCAACCGTGACATTGACTGTTATTATCACAATTGTTATCTACTAGGATGTCGTTACTACATGTCACATCATCATATTATTTCATTTTCAGGCGACTGCGGTGAAGGTTTCATGAGAGTCAACGAAGACACCCCTTGTGGTAAGTATTGCATATATACATTCTTTTTTAAAACAAAAGTCATGATTTATCACTCTGGTAAAGAATTATACACAAAAGTTTTCACACTTTAGCAGTATAGCACTAACAATATTTGATATCTATCTTTATAATGCCCGCACTCTTGTTTGTAGTCGAGAACCTGGCCTACAAGAAGGACTCTTGGATCAACAAGAAGACCCAGTACAAACGTCACATCCGTCACAAGCTGCCCGAGGGACATGCGGACCGCGCCGTGGACGGCAACCTGGACGTGCAGCTGCAGTCGTGCACCATCCTTGACAACCTGTACGGCAAATACCCGCTGTGGACCGTCGACCTGGGTCAGAAGCAACGAGTGTCGGGAGTCGTCATCTACACATGGCAAGGCGATGGTCAGGGTAGGACCTTCTCATCAGCTCATTTCATCATCTAAAGCTCTATCTCACCTTGACAGATACTGTTGGGCATATGTTTACTGTTGACATTGTTTATAACAGGGTGTACACTACTTTCCCTAAATATCGTTACACATTTGACAGAATATGTTTTGGGGGAAGCCTGTTCTTTGACGCCAGACTTGAAGTCCCGCTATACCTTCAAACAACTTTGGACTTGCTTCAGCATGTTGATCACAGTTTTAATATCCTTAACATTTACACTCAAACTATTGATACACCATTTATGGCCATAGTTGAAGATGAGCCTTTCGAAACCCTCTTTGGGTCTTCTCTTTTTGTCCCAAAGTTCAAAACGCATATTTCACTCTGACCTCTGTCTTGTGTGTCCATAGAAAAGGCCACGTCGTTCCGCGAGTACATGAGCAACCTGGACAAGCTGATGGTGTACGTGGATGACAAGATTCAGCAGAAGGAGGACGAGCACGACGAGTCATACGCCAGCGGCAACATGTGCAACTACATCTCCAGCCTCAACAACGCCCTCTTCGCGCCCAAGGTGGTGATGCAGTGCGTGCGGACCCTGGTCGGCCGCTACGTCCTCATCGAGGCCTGGGGCCGCCAGATCGGCTGGAGCAGGCTTTTCGGGGCCGTGTTGTGTGAGGTCCAGGTCTTCTCCTAAGCCAGGGCCTTGGACTCTTCCCATCCCTTTGAAGACGTGGACTTTGAAGAAAATGATTGTGTTCCGATTCTGTGGACAGGCGACGCGCAAGCCAATAAGCTGAAATACTTATCGCGTGCACTGATTATTTAAAAAGGAAACTAATTGGTGATAATGACCACCAAAAGATAAGAGGACTCCGATTTGTGTATGTTTCAAAGGAGGAAATGGAAGAGTACATTGACTGAACAAGCGTGAGCGTCATTCACCTCCCCGCCTACTATGGACTCCTATAAGGGCCATGTTATCTTTCATTATTTTTGTACAAGAAACAGGACTGTCCCTACCCTCAGTGCTTGTTAATCTTTCGTCTCATCTCGGATATTAAGAACATTTTGCCTTCAATTGCCATACTGGAGTTCGCACAAACGTATGTGTGCTGAGGAGAGGGATCGTGGACTAACCACCGAACCTACACATTTTAGAAGCGACACGCAAACAATAATTTATATAAAGTGCATAAACATTCTCTCGTACTGGACAGCAAATAGTTTTCTTAGCATTTCTATCGTTTTCTTACAGTATTGTAATGCTGCTGTACTTGGTTGTTCAGGGAAGCTGTCCACAATGAAAGGTCTGAGAGAAAGTGTACGAAAAAAAGTTCTTCTGACTCGGTAAGCTGCCCCTTAGCGATGTTAGCACTTCTGTAAATAGGTGTGATGGGTAGTTCGGTCAGGAACATGCTCCCTCACCCAGCCCATATAGGTCCTACTCGCATTTAAAAAAAAAAGACTGCGAATAACTGGTCCAGTTCCGTTTTTTAAAGATTGAAACGAGAAGCATGGCATCAGTGAGGATGCTATTCACTGTAGTCCTCAGATGCATGTTGGAAATCTCACAAGTCCGACGACTCGGACAAAATGTCGAATTAGCACAGTTACATCCTACAAACCATATTCCACGTATTGCTGTAGGTGACGCGTTGAGGTGACGCACCACTCTTTGATACTAAACCATAAACATAAACCTACTGGTTTATATCTTCCAACGCCGACCTCACCGCTTCCTTCACTCGCTGGCCACCCAGCGCATGTTACTCCAGAGACAAAAACCCTCGAAAACCGCCGACACCATTTTTAAACCCTATTTTACTCACTGTTGATAAGTTACTGCGGGACAATTTATGTCTAGGCACGAGTTTTCATAAAGTCCATCTCCGGTAATCGCCGTCAGCAGATGGCGCCACGTGATGCCGACCTGATGAAGGTTCAAGGTTGTGACTCGAGGAGCGAGCATTGGACAGGAGAAGAGGTAGCCGAACACTGGGAGACAGGTGGTCGAACACTATTCACCACGTGGTAGAGGGAGGGGACCGAGTAGGTGTCCCGATGGTGGTGTGGAGCACGTGACCTGTGTGTGTCCAGAGAAACTGTTTTGTTCCGATGATCTGTGAGGGCGTCGCTCCTGTCAGAAATTTGCATCACTGGCTCCCGACAAATATCCCCCCCCCCCGTTCCCTTGTTTCAGCTAAAACCAATTTTAATGATGTAAATTAATATAGCAAAGTGGTTATCAAACAGAGGCCAGTGTCACGCAGAAATCATGTACAAAATATGCTGTATTATTTTAGTCCACTTTGTACTTTGTGTACTTGTTTTGTTTTTATCTTTGTTTTCATGCGTTTTCTGACACTAGGCAATGGAAATTTCTAGTGTGCTTGTTTGTGATGCAAAATTATTGTTGGTTGTCTTTGGTAATGTTATATCAGGGATTTATTGTTATACTATTAACTGTTATGTCTTTGCCTTGGACAAGGGCGTGTTTGGGGATTAATGTCGGAATCTGTTTTTGAGGTAGCTAATTTAACTTCGTACATCACTTATACATCACTAGTACATCACCAAGAACACTCACAGTATAACTTTATCTATAACCAGTGCTCTAGGACCGAGGACATCATCTGTGCCAACAGTCCTACAACGAATCCCAAATGTTAATGAATGCAGCTAACACCAAACGACAGAAAGAAAACAAATAATGTAATAGATAAATGATCATTACGGTAACAGATCGTGTTAAGCAGTAATAAAATGGTGTAGAGACATGAAAAAAGTGATAAGAATTAACCATGATCGCAAGAATGTCTAAGACTTGCATACAAATGAAAGTCTTATCGTCTTCAAGACACAAGTGGAGAGACAGAAGGAAATAACTAGAGAGAAATGGAGAACTGCTTCATGTAACGACGCGGAAGGCTTAGATCGCTAGCCGAGGATGTAGGCAACACTTAGATGAAGTAGAATGACAAACACATATGCAAGTTTTCTCTGTTAGTGTGTTTGTGTGTGTGCTTGCGTGAATGTTAGCGAGAAAGTGCGTGTGCCACATATACTGTAGTCTCGGCAGCCATCCTTCCTAATTAGACTTTAGCAATTTTTTTTCTCTTTTCAATATCTGAAAACGAACTTACAAAAAATGTGGAAGGGCGACTTGCGTGACTTTTGTACATAGGAAATGTAGTTTGCCCTGCAGGTAGCCTCTGACCTCATTGACTTCTGGTGCCTTGTTTCAGAAGCTTTACAAACAGAACAGAGAAACATGTACGCTGTAAGCTTTCTCTGCATAATTACTATTAATATTTCATCATTTGGTAAGCTTGAATGTGATTGGAAAGACTGTTTACCGTTTTATATATGGATGCTAGAGTTTGTTAAAGGGGAACGGACTGTTTCTCGTGCGAACAATTGCGGGTGCTGGCGCGCGCGTACGTGTGCGCGAGGAAGAGAGAGAAAGATGTTTACCTGTACTTCAGAGAGGAATTGTACCTGTTTTCTTTTATTGTATTTGTACTTCTCATTGCTGATGAAACACCTGTTGTTTTCTTCTTCATCTCTGCATATTTTATGTCATACTGGATGTATATTGCTTTCACATATTTATTTCGTAATACCGTCATTATACACATGCGAAATCATCTTGACTTCCATCTTGAATCTCGCGTCAAAACACAGGGAGGGGAAGAAAACCGACATGGAGAGAGAGAAGGAAGGAAACTTCTTTGTTTTCACTGGATAGTTGCTCGATACATTAATAATGCAGCGAGTAAAAACATCCGAAGTTAACAAAATTGTTGACCAACAGTTTTGAGAATGGCTGTTAGCAAGTACTGGCAGTGTGTGCCTTTAATTTGAATACAAGAAATAATAACTCTCCATTCATCTGTATCTTTCTTTTAACTACAAAAAAAAAGAGGAGGCAGGAAGTAAGTGGAATATGAGTGGTAAGAATGTCCTACCCTGCATGTAGGTAGGTAGTGGTGGCGCAACACTTGTCGTTACCGACAGGGAGGATCGGCTGTTGGAATATCTCGGGAATGCTGTTCTGTCTTACACCTGTTCAGCTCCGGCAGCGTTGCCATGGCGCAACATTAGCTTGTTGACTCCTCACAAAACACATTTCTTAATGTCTTAAGTAGTTCCTTCCCTTTTAATTTCATAGGTGGTTAGTTTCCAGCCATGTTATTGCTTTGTATTCTTGCCGACCGAATTATAAGGCAACCTTAGCGGTGTTGTGTTGGCATTGTTTGTAGTGTTGGCGATGTTGTGAGAAAAATAAAAACCGCCTTTGTTGCACCAAGAGGACGGAGGTGGTGTTTGCGAGTAGGGGGAGCAGCCAGAAAATTTCTGACGATGTAGCCGCCCATCTCCTCCCGCCCTGCTTTACTTTGTTATTACTTTTGTTACAGGAGATACAGTTACAGACGAAACTACACACTATCATGAAGGGTTTCAACAAGAGAGGCTCCCAATCATAATTTTCCAACTTAGTTTTTGGTTTTAAATGCTCAGCTGAAACCTTGCTGTACTATACACTCTTAGTTTATTTAGGTTTCAGTCTCCCCCACCACCACCACCCCAGCAGACACACCGCAACCCAGACTTTGTTACTCAACTATCAGTCTTCCTAACTTCTTTTCTTCGTCACAATCAGCAAAGTTTCATTTCGGTTTCTTCATACCAGATCTGGGTGAACTGTCGTTTTTCAATTATACTGGTTGCATGCATTTACTGTTGAATGCCCCCACCTCCACCCTACCCCGCAACAAGCGTATTCCGTTTGTCTGTACGTGTCACTGGTCGTGATATCTGCTGCATAACGTTTATGTTCATGTTCCAACTTAATTTACTGAAATAAAGTTATAAATACTGAACGGTTTCTATGCGTTTGTATTGCGTGAACTTCAATCGCAAACATTGAAAGAGAGAGAGAATCGCAAACATTGAAAGAGAGAGAGAGAAAGAAATGGGGAAGAAAAAAGGGAATAAGATAAGTATTTATAAGTATTTATTTACCCCAGAGGGCCACCTTGAGCCACGACAAAACAATAACACATCCACATCGATCCACTAAATGTATTTCTGTTAAATAGAGTTTGAAGATCACTCTGGGCTGTTCTAATAGCTTTCGACCAGGTGAATACAAGAAGATGCAAGTTCTTGTCCTTGATGATCTCTTTGGTCTGACTAATGTCAGAAATTACAAGTTCTAAGAAACTGTCATCGCACCAGGCAATAAATTTATTCAAACCCACACCATGGACATCCGCTGACCCTCTAATAAGAGCAGTGCAATATCATCCGAGAATTTGACGAGATATTTAACTCGTGGTTACTGCTACAACTGTTAATATACACAATAAACAAAAGCAGTGAGAATATTCAGCCTTGGGATGAGCTGGTGCACGATGTGATGGAGTCGGAACAAGCGCCATTTTGAGAAACTTTCGCATCGTATTGTGCTGATCTCAGCATGTTTCACCCTTTCCTCCTCCACCGACGCAGCAAGTCTAAGTTTAGCAACAATTCAGACCTTCAGTAATAAAAAGAATCCCCTGACATCCATCATTTTGTAACAGTGTTTGGGTTAGCCACTCACGTTACTGCAAAAAAACACGACCACATTTTTTCCCCGCAAGACTGATCCTGACGCGAGAGTTCATGACCCTGTCGCGATCATAAATCAGCCAGCGGGAACGTGGATAATAAATACAGCGGGACAGCAAGGCCTCCCTCATCAGTCTTTGGCTTCGACAACATGGAGCATGGTCGAGTACAGCAGACTTTTTCTCTAATTCGTCGGCCTTTGTTCCTTATTCCTCATCATTGCCGTCTCCTGCTCTGTCATCGTTGCTCTGTCATCAATACTTATTCCTGCTGTAAGTGCATCACCGTTGGTATTTCTTCTTGAAGTAACCGCAGCTGAGTGGTTTATCCAAAGTTTAGAGCTGAAGGTGAACTTTACCGGCGAACTTCAATCTGGTTACAGTCAATTGGACACAAAGATGCTCAAAGGAGCGACTGTCTCCAGGGACGGCAACAGCAACAGCGGCAATGGACAGGGTCTGATGTTTACAGCTGGACATAGCTTCTCATTAACTTTTAGATATAGACACAGCTTCTCAAATGTTTTGCCTCAGATACAGCCACACTCAAGTGTTTCACTTGGACGCTTCACCCAGATAAGATTTAAATAAGGCTTAATAAGCTTAGTGGAAACTTCACACATGACTTCCTTTGCACTCATGTTTCACGCTCATGTTTACACTTGGAGCTTTGCTATCTTTACTGGTAGATACAGCTTTACTACAGACACAACAGCACTTAAATCTGAACACCTAGTCACAGTTACAATTTTCACATGTTACCACAAAAAAAATCATGTCTAATTACCTAGCTCTTAATTTTTATCAAGAAAAATACTTTTCACTGTGAGAAGTTCTACCTGGTCAACATTATTAACAAATTTGTCATTTGTCGTGAAAATATCTCGCGTCCCTTTCCGCGTGATTACCTCCCCTCGGCTACTTTTTCTCTCCCCTGATGATACCCGATAGCTACACCCTTTTCACCTTTAGTTGTCAATCCATCAGGATGGTAAGGTGAGATACAACACAGGCCTGGACTCGGTTTCAGCACCTGACTGGTAGATAGCATTTCACCGACAGGCTAGGCGACCGCTGGTGACACTTAGCGTGGTGGCGCTAGCGTGTGACGGTAATTGCCTCCCTTCCTCTCATAGAGTTCTAGCCCTTTGCAGTTCATGGGCCATTGACGTGACAAGAAATAAAAATATTTCTCATCTAAACATTGTGAATGCAAACTTTTCAATAATCTGCATGAACTGTTTTCTATTTTACGAAAAGTGTAGTTGTTGCCAAGATTGATTTGCTAATCTAAAAATACTTGTTTTGTTTGAAAGTAGTGATAGCCCTCTACCCTCGACATGAATGTATCACACCGCTGTTATACATCGCCAAACCTGTAGCCGGAAAAAAAGTATGTGCAAATTTTGGGGAAGCGTACATCCGGGTTGTAAGAGCATTGAGATCCACAAAGAAAAGCGCACCGGTTCGACACCCGTCTGGCGCAATGATCTTTATTCAGTCGACCCAGCTGTCGGGAAGGGGTACCTGACTCCACAGAGTGTTGTCGAAGATAAAGCAGCGAGAGAGGCCTCATCAAAAAAATGGTCTTGAAAAAAGTGTGGTTCCTATGACCTCACTCCCTGAAATAAAAGGTTAGGGGACGACCTTTACCTTGACCTTTGTGACTGCACAGAATCCACGTTGTTAACTTTTGTAGACTCTTTGTTAGTGAGTCGTCCTAGCTGCCATCCGTTCTACGAAAATGTTATTGCATGTCAGCTGCGATTTCTAGCAGGTAAGGCGGCCTTTGCTTATAAGCGGGGCTTACCTGTCTCATCCCTGTGAAGGAAGCACCACCAGGCCTGCATTTCCCGGCTTTATTTGTGCTCCTCAGGTCTGGGGTTTCCTTCAACTTCTGAACGTTTCACCCAAAACTGGTTGGTTGCTTATTTTGGCGGGACAGTGACTTAAAAGTAATTTAGCACTATGAGGGTAGAAAGAGGGGGAGGAAACTGGAGTACCCGGAGATAAATACCAACAGCTGGCCGTCCGAACAATGTCCGGACACGAGATCTGAACCCTGGACCTTTCTTTGCAGTGATGAATCCTAAGCTAACATTAGGTCACCCTGAATTTATTCATGTAAATTGTACTTTCCCACAGTTGTATCAAGCATATCAGTTCGCACAAAAGAGACAATTTGAAGCAAAACAAAATTAGTCAATCGATTTGTAAACAAAATGATTGAAAACAATGATGAGATTTGTGAATAGCATTTGGATACAAAGTCAATGCCCTGCACACGAGAGACAACAGGCGAAGGAGTAAACATCTATATGATAAACAGACGCGTCAACAAGCAGATAAACATCATAAAAACACGCAGTCGTGTCACACACTTCCCTTCAGTTTAAAAATGTCAACATTCCTCAACGGTTATTGCCACTTTTTGCCTGCCATTGCACGACCTTCACTCCTGTCTGCAAAAAAAACAACCTAGGTAGCCTTTTGTGACAATGACGACAGCAGAGCCCTCCATCAGCTTGTGTACGTCGATCATCTAAATCTGCCTAATCACCCGGGTAGCTCATAACAGTCTAGAAATGTGTGTAGCCGCCTGGGTCACGACAAATAAAAGGCAACGATTCCTGACGTCGAGGGGGTGTCCACCCCGGGTGTTATTCGCCAGCAGGCTTCTATGCATAATTCGTCGCTAAGCTGGGTTTTCAGGGTCACGTGACACACTGCACTGGCACAGAGCCATAACAGTTGCAGTTCGTGGCATTCCAGACATACCTCAGCCAAAAGCCCATTATATGCGTGACAACGTTCGCGAGCGCTACGAGCGCTCGTCATGCGACAGGGCGGGGGGTGCGCGTGGTCGTTGGTTCCGCCCTCGACCCCCGAAAATTCACGTGATGAAAGTTTTTTGGTAATTATAGATTTTCGTGTTGATCAGAAGATCCGGGAGTAGACGACAGTGCACGTGCGTGTTCGAGTACCGATTGCATTCGATGGTGGTGCGAGGATGAGGATGAGGGAGGGGAAGCGGTTAGGGGGTCAAGGTAAGGGCAGAAACGTGCGAAGGGTTCATATTTCAAGGTCGTTGCTCTGAGTTTAAAAATAGCTCCAGACAATATGCTTGGCGATAACCTCATTATAACACTCTGCTACATTCTTAATTGTTTGTTGCTGTTATTATTAGCATCTATTATTTGGTTGTCTCGTTACATGAATGGAAAATGTTAAAGTGAAATTCGCGTGCACTTATCACTCGTGTAACGATGCATCGATACGAGCAGCGACATTTGCCCTGAGGTCTTCTGCCTGCTTCTCGTCAACTGCACGAGACAATAATACAACGATCTACACAACGATGTAGACGATAACTTCTGGTAGAACAGGACCGTAGTTATGAAGCGAGGGCAAGTCCTTGCTCTCGGGCAAAAAGGGAAACTCAAGTACGTTCGTCCTCTCCAGACACCACTGATGTAGGGCAAAGATGTCTCAGTAGTCTTACGATTGTAGTTATAAAATAGTGGCAAATATCCCGGGTTATTGCCACTACAACGTACCCTTGATTTCCTCACTTTGTACCCGGGGTAACGTTTCCCCTCTCCCCAAGACAGTCACTGTAGAAACAAAAAGCCATGAGGCGGGGACTGGCTGACAAAGGCGCGGCCAGGACCGAGTACGTGGCTTTCATTTTCGGAGGGTAGAGTGTACACCGCTAAGTGCGGACAACACTTACATCTCGTTCAGATAACCGGGGTACTAGATACCATCAACTCGCAACTCAAAGGCGCGTGCACAAGCCGATTCGCGACCAGCATGATGAAGTTGACCCCGCTGTCGGGTGGCTACCCGACTTCTTACAAGGTGGAGAAAGATAAAGCAGCGAGGGAGAGGAGATGTGGACTGGCTGTTAAACAAAACAAAAAAAAGGGGGGGGGGGGCGGCGACTCGAGCACCTTGCTTTCTTAAGATCATAAAAATCACCGGAAAACTTTTATCATCGAGCAGCTGCAGAAGCTGCAATTTGAAATTTCACTGGAGTGTAATGCTTGCAGACTGTGTCTTCATTAGAAGTATGTCGATGGTTTTTCGGTTAACGCTTTTTCTCCGATAAGGGCTGATGTCTGCACGTGCACTCATACGTGTGCTATTGGTCCAGACAAGCATCTCACTATTAGAAGTCTAGAAATATCTATAAGGGGGCAGACTCTCCATCTTATGCACCATATCGCCCTCGTCGAGCGGCAACGACTGTCGGTTTTTATGTGTCGTGATATTCCTTAAATAAAAAACGGCGTTTGCTGCTGTTTCTTTTGACGAATGTTACGATCAAAAAGACCTGTCAAATGTTTTTGGGTGTCATTACTAAAAAGGAAAATAATTCGAAGGACAACGTGTGTTGATTGTGATTATAATGAAATACGAACAGGGACCGCTCGCTGTTGTCAACATTCCCAATCAGAAACCGAAAAATAATCGACATGCACATCGCCGAGAGACAAGGAACAACGATTAAAGGGAAGCAACACGAAATCAAAGTAACTCGGTCGAATCCATTTTGAGGATTACTTCCCTTGTGTTCTCCAATAGTCTCTCTCTCACACACTGCTTACCGAGAAACTGAACGTGGAAAGATTGCCCTTAAGGAATAAAAGGAGAAAACCACAGTAATTGTGACCCATCGGTCTTCTGCATGAGCTCCCTTTCATTGAGATGGTTCAGCTGGTTTCCGACTGGGCACGTGACGAGGTCAGTCAGTTGTCGTTGACCGATACCTGACGTTTGGACACGTGGAGAGATGCGGCAGCTGACAAGGTCCAGTCTGACTTTTATAAGTCAGTTCTTTCTGTTGCCACTTCTCCATCGAGTACCATCGAGGGTACCTTGACTGTTTCCATCCCTCTGTGTTAGCAACCCTAATGGAGAGGAAGGACGAAGTAAACCAAAGATGACATCCGGATGCTGGCAACAGTGGTTTGGGAGTACACTCTCATCATTAATACTCGATGCCTCATCGCGGGGTGGAACCTGTCGTCTGTTTGGATCGATGTGAGCTTGTGGCCATAAACATTACGGGAAATGGGGGTCGCTGATGGATCGGGAAATACAGCATCCATCAAGGCTGACGGAGGATGATTCTCTCCCCTTATCTATGTAATGGGTTTCAAGGAGTTGTCTTTCTTAACTTGTAGGACCAGAGGACAGGGATTTTGCTTATTTTTTGCATTGAAGAATCCTTATGCAGGTCCGTACCTGGATAAAAGACTTTTAACGACAGCCGACCAATACAAAGAACAACAAAGCGTCTTTATCACGTACATGATTTATAAGAAAGCTTCTTTTGACTTCACAACTGGAAATAAATATGAAAAAACAAGACATATTATGTGCGAACATTCTTTCAGCTCAAACTTTTTTCGGGCTCTAAAGAAATACATAACTGGGCGTTTCCCATTCATAAAATCCATTTATCTAGCAAGATGGATATAAATTGTCATTTATCGAAGCTTACTCTAGCCCTTAGACACTAGATTCTGACATATACAAGAACTGATGAGTAAATACGTACGCACTGACTGACCTGCAGTGAGACATGCATCTACTAACCTGTAGACATGCACATCAAGCGGATCCATGCACTGATGATGCTTTGATGACTTATATGACGATGAGAAAGAGGCTTAGGCTAGTGACTGCTGTTGCCGATGATGACAAGTTTAATAAAAGGAAACGGGTTCCTAGGGACCAAGAAGTAGCTGTACTTCTCTAGTCTAGAGCTCATTTGCTGGTGCGACTGTAGTTGCAAAATCAGCTGCCGACCTTTATATTTTCCCTTATGTTTTTAAAGAAGTGTCAGACTTTGTTCTTTTTTTTTTTTTTTTTTGTCCGTCACTGTCTCCCTGTTGGAATGAGCAATGTGTCACCATCACATCACTTCAGCCTTGAAGGGTTCATTTTAAATTACATAGACATTATGGCTGCTTCCCCAATGGTTTTCTTTAGACTTTCACAAATCATCTGATCCCTGAAGGGCTCGCCTCTGACTTCTACAAGGAAGCAGTATAGAGCCCTGTACTAGCAAGCTAGACCTGACAACAGAGGATGTCTTTCCTCTAGCGGCTAGTCAAAAATAGACAAACGCCAAGTAATGGTCCCCGAAGACTTGGAAGGGTTTGACCAAAGCACTGCTTGATGGCTGCTAATCTGACATTTTTATATCGATAAATCATTTCTCTACTCTCTCATCCTCTCTTCCACCTGACATCTCTCATTTTTCTAATTCATCTCTCTGTCTGTCTTATTCACCCTTTCTCTATTGGTGAAGGACAAGAGCAGCTTACATCGTGTTGTACCCACCTGGGACAGTCCAGAGTGCTTCAGACTATACAACAGGCAGACACTCCTGAAAGTTTCTGAAATCCTTCAAGATGACAGACATGTCCTATCGTGAGAATTTTTCCAGCTACCATCGGGTCGTCGATTGTGCACCTACCGTAGGACCGGGGCTGTCCTTTGTTGTTCATGTCGGGTGACTTCTGAATGTTACTGTGTGTAAGTGAATGGAGCTGTCTTGATCGTGAATGTATGAGTGTTTATGAATATGTTGTGATACCATGTTTTGGTATTTTTGTGCATTCTTATGGACCTGCCCCGAATTGCCCTCTGGGATAAATAAAGTGTTATATCTCTCTCTCTCTCTCTCGTTAAATATCTCTTTTCTCGTTTTAAATTTTTGTTTTCTTGTTCTCTTTTTTTTTCTCTCTCTCTTTAGTTATTTGACATTCTGTCTCTCTTGTTGTGTCTCATTTTTGGAGATCCCACTCACACTTTTCTTATCTCTCCTTTTCTTCCTCTCTCTCTCTGTATGTCTTTCTTCACTCTTCATTTCTATTTCTCTCTTGTCCTTCTTGTTTTTCTTTCCCATTTTCTGATAACTGTATATACTATAAAAAAGGAGATGGTGTCGCAATAAACTGGAGTATAATGTCTGGTGACACTCCAAAAGAAACAGTTTTGAATTCAGCGAACAATCAAACCAATCCTAAATAAACTTGGCTAACATCTACACACACTTGTACAAGTCTAACAGACTTACCAACAGTACATAAGACATTATGACAGTCACAGTCTTGCCATGAAGGGTTGTGTCACTGAGTTTGAAAAAATATTAAAAGTCAGAAGTTTGAACTTCAGTCCAAGAATCAGCACGACTAAGGCTGGTAGATAATTTGTTTTAAGTTGATTGGGTTTGATATCAAAAAGATCTCAGATAACACAAGCACAAATAAGGACAAATAAGTGCATCACAAAGTCATGAATATCGGAAATGATAAGAGACAGATAAGTAACGGTGAAGGCTGAGTGGTAAAGACTGCAGTGAAGCCAGAGCTAGACCAGGAATTAAAGAGACTTTAACATGGAAGTGTGCAGAGTGTATGAACCAGAGAATAGTTTGTGTGAACAGCACTAAGTCATCACTCGAGGCCTTTAGACGATCTCATGATTCTGTTTTTCTCATTTTCTCTCTCCCTCCCCACTATCTTACTATCACTTTGAAAGATAGTTTGTTAATGTAACTGTTGTCAGATTGTTTCTGTATTTATTGTTGTTTCTATGCTATTCATGTTCATCTGTTTATGTACCTATAAAATCTCCTCCCCTTTGAAATTACCCGATGGCCTAATCAACAAAGTTCCTTCTTCTTCCCTCCTCTATTCGTCATATCTTTCTGTTTATCTCTTATTGTGTATCTCTCTCCCCCACTCTAATTTCCTGTGCATCTTTTTCCCCTCAAGGCACTGGTGGTAACTGTGATTCTTTTTATGACAATTAATTGAGTGTCCAGAAAATGAATCCTTGCAAAGATCGGCCTTTCTAGTGAAGGCACATTAATAACTGCTGAGTGCGTGTACCCCGAAAAAAATCAAGGAAACTGTCGACGAACAGAGACTTTGCAAAACAATAAGGGAAAGATGGGGAGAAGGAAGGTTACAATACAAGTTAGTTACGAAAGAATAAGTTTAGGAGATGGATAAGAAGCAAGAAAGAAGATGAACTTAGTAAAACCATGGAGATCAGCATTTCTAGTGCATGTACATTAATAACTGTTGAGTGTATGTATAAAGACTAATCCAGGAAACTGTCGACTAGAACCGTAGATGATCAGAGACTTCACAAAACAAAAACAAATTGTGGAAGGAGGAAAACAACGGAGAATACATTTAAAAGATGGATAAGAAGCAAGAAAGAAGATAAACTGAGTAAAAACAAAAACAAACAGAAAATAAAAATAAAGGACAAAATCCTACTCGCAGGTCCGTCTGTATATTTAGTGCACACTTCTGCATACGACTCAGTGTGTACACCTGCATACCAGTCATGTATACAACCTTGCATACGTTGCACACCGGTAGCTCTGCATACCTGGTCAACACCTACTCCTACATACCCGGCACACCTGTATCCCCAAGCGGACAAAGTGCAGTTGCCCACGGGACCGACTAAGACAGTGCCTGACTTTAGGAAGACGACACAGCACCATGACAACATGGCTGCCAGTTCCGTCACACTCGCTGTGCGTCACGGCCGTAGGTTACGTCACAGTAGTACACAGCGCTGGTGACTACGTTGCCTTAATTACATGACAGATAATTTCTGTTTCTTCGTGGAGGTTGGGACGTTACCGAGGAATGATTGAAGAGTTGAAAACGTTGATTGGCAGTTGGCAACGAGGGTTTAAGACCCGACACCAGGAGAAACCCTTCGCGACCGAACTTGTTGGCAAGTCAGGTTCTGCTGTAATGAAGCCTCCTACAACCGCCGGCAGCATGGCGGGTGGTGGGAATGTTTGTGGGTGGCTGGGTGTGTGGCTGGGTGGGGAGAGACGGTAGTAGACCAGCTGGAATGGTCCTAGGCCGTATCGGTATTTTGTAATCGATCTGTACAGGCCGCCTCCAGGGCGCGGGTTGTTTCCCCTGAGCGACTCTCCTGGCTCTGTCCTTTTTACAGCCCATCTCGCACTCATTTCCGCTTAAAGCTTGCTGCTTCACTGGCCCCCCACTGACAATCGAAGGCCCAACGCAAGCGCTCAGGAAACTATCTAGGGGAAGAACGAAATGGGAAGCGAAAAAGGCAGAGCTGTGTCCCTTCAGGTTTCCCTCGAGCAGCCCTGTTTTTTTTTTCTTGTGGGAAGTCTTATTTTGAGGAGGCTGAAGCACACACGAGTAAGGAAACTGTTGTTAACAGACTGTGCATGTGAATCTGTGTGTGTTTCTGCTTGTTTATTTGACTGTGAGCATGTTTGTGTGTGTTTGTGCGCGCGCGTTAAATGTTTAAATTGTTTTTTTTAAAATTTGCAAGCCATCAGCTGCAGCTGATCTCATTTGATCGATTACAAAACAACATGCGCCTTTCAGTTGAAACCCTATTGAAATACCCCAAAAAATAATTTTTTAAGATATCTAAAATTTTCTCTAGTCAATAGTGTTGTTGTTGTGATTAGGTTGCTAAGCACCAAGCTGTTGTCGGAGCATCATGAAAACAAGTAATTTGGAACCAAAGGTTTTGTTGCTGGCATTTCATCTGGAGTTGATTTGGATGTTATCCCCAGCTACATCCTCTGATTGTAGTGCTGTTGAGACAATGTGCCTTCCTGTTCTTTGTACTGTACTTAGTTCAGTGCTTTTTGTTTAGCTAGGTCATCACTCGTGCCTCTGAAGGCAATCACGACCAGCTTCTCAGAAAAAAATTGGTTGAGTATAACTCGGAAGTCTTTAACATAATATGTGCTCACTATAGTATTGTTAAAAAATCCAAAACAGGCAGTTAGCTGTGTGTAGACAAATGTACCAGCATATGGATCATCTAGTATCTAGCATCTTCAACAACAGCTATACTAGAAGATGGTCACCTTTTTTTCTTTTATACCATGCAGGTTTTGATAAATGTTAAGAAAAATAGGCTCGGGGACAAATTGTTGATGTTGGAGCCTTAGACCTCCGTCATCTTGACAAAAAATTCAACAAATCTCTATAACGACTTCAAAATAAAAAACAACAAATAAATGACATAACATGTGGTAACTATAATTGGGGCAGGGAAATCGTTCAAGCTACAGTCTAGACTTGCAATGTAATTGTGGACGTGTCCACAGCAAGAGACCAATAAAGAAGTCACAAGGTCCTTGGGTACAGGCTGTTAGAGAATGGAATGTAAGGCAGACGGTCTTTACTGGCAACGGACAGCCAACCGTGATAGCGGTGAGGAAGGGGCTGTGGCCACCCAGGGTGTAAAGGTTGTCCAGGAATGGACACCACTTAAATTAACCGTGTGGCAGGGGCAGCAGTCGTTGCTCTCTGCGCATGGCTGGCCGACCGAATGAGGAAGTGACGACAGACCGTGGGCAGGGGCATTGTCGGTGTCCGACTTTCTACTCGCCTCATCACGAGAGTACACCTGTATAATGAAGAGACTGAGACGGAGGAAGAGTGGGCAGACGGCAGCAGCATTAAAACCAGAGTTAGTCTGGAGTGCACAAAGAATGTGAATAAACCGGAAGCTTTGTACACAACTGCCTCGTTTTAGTAGTTAACTGAAAAAAAAAATCGTCTGCCAGCAGTCGAGTAATAAAAGTTCGTGGTTTGATCGGGAGTTAACAGCACTGTAATATAAAATAGTACTGGGAGCCCTTTTAGATGAGCCAACTTGTGGACATGTACAGAGAAAACAGGGTTTGGGGGCTCGTGAGCCGTTGAGCGAGATTTGAACCAATGATGTGTGAATTTTATAGTTTCCCTGCAGGATTATGTTAACATGAACGGTAACAACTGTCACGTGACCATTTTCCCGAGGCCAATATCTCGCATCTGGCGAATAAAGTTAAAAACAGTGTAACAAGATCGTCTGTTAGAAATAGAACTCGACATACGATAACTGAGACTATGTCAGACAGAAATATATTTCATTCCAGGAAAAGATTATGAACGACAAATAAATAAAATCAACATGTTGACTGAGTGGACTGTGGTATGGCCATGTTGCACTACAAGCCACTGAGCACTGCTCACGAGTGTGATTTCCGATACACAGCTGGTGTTTGGTATTTCTTCCTCCGATCTCTCCTGCGCTGGTTTCAATCAGTGTAAAGATGTTTCATTAGCTGCTGATGTATGAAGTGCTCGGCAAGCCGAAACTTCATCTGCCGCCTGCCTGCTCCCAGTCTTCCTCCTCATCGATCTTCACATCTCAGATGACTGACCCATCGCTTTTGGCACAAGTTTACAGTTCATGCCCTTTAATCGTCTTTTTTTCCGTGTTATTCGCTCAATGTCTCTATTTATTCTCTTTTATCACAGGTTACAGAGTTCTTATTTTGTTGATTTGGATTATCAGTGCATGATACCAGTTTATTATCAAAAGAATAATGACAACATATCAGTCAAGCTCAAAATCTGTTATCTGATAAAACAACCTGCCCTCTAACCACGATGTACTTTTCTCTATGAATAATAACACTTGACACAGCTAAATATTGTGACATCTTAAAAGTACAATAACAACTATAATCTAACGAAACCCGACTAGTTGATTATTTTTAATCATCGCACCTAAGATATGGAAAAGTGCTAAATTGACTAAAACATTTCCTTCATCTAATGGTCAGCATAAGAATAAATTGTTAATGCAGTTTCAAATTACTAAGCTGCTATGAATATTCGTTCATTCATCAATTTATTATTTTAGAAAGAAAAACATGAAAACAAGAACAGAACAATGAAAAAACCTGTAAACCAAAATGAAACGAAAATAAATAAAATAAAATAAAATTAAAAATAAAATAAAATAAAATAAAATAAAAAGGGAAGAAAAAGAGTTAATTGTAGTGAATGAAATGGCAAGAAGGATAAATAAAATAGAACGATAGACAGATCCTTTTCATGTCCAGTTAAGCGCGGTACCAAAAAGGGTGCGGTCCTAGGAATCGACCCCAGACTTGTTCACACGAAGCCTCGAGCAAAGCCAGCGCTAACATAAGAAGTGGTTAGCGGCTGTCTGGCAGCATGGCTGTAACGGATCCTGGTGTTACTGGAATTAGTTCCACGCCGCCTGCTACATCAGCCCAGAAGAAACAACGACCTCTTTGGCGAATCTCCCCACAATCCCCGTGAAATTCAATTGCCCGGCAATATCCAGATACGTCCTCAAAGTAAACAACGGTGAGCTCGCTTCACTCGTCCTTCTTTCTTTCTCTCTCTCACACACACACATGTAGGAGTAGTTGAGAGATGTTCTGCAACAACGCAGTGCAGTGTGGCTAACATTTAACTGCAAATATATTTTATTACCGATGACAGAAAATGGAGAGGAAAAGAGCGGACGACATGAGTGAAATTAGAAGCAAGGAGATAAACTTAAATGATTGCCGGACTAGGCCAGGGCGGTGCAGCACTGCCGACACCCGAGAGTTTCGATCCTACACAACCAGGGGCAGGAGAATTCCGCTATTCCACGATTCCCAGAAAATGATTTCCCTCTAATACAATCTGATAAACCTGAAGGCAGCTGCTGCCCGAGTCGTTTAGTGATGACGGCCACGCATAATGGAGAATCCTTTCTGCGACAGATTAATGTCTTATTAATGTACCCCGAGTGAGAAGGACAGGTACCCGGTCAGGCCGGAGATGTAGAGATGTCGTGAAGAAGGGGACCTCTCACCCCGTAGTTCGGGGACAAGAAAACTCGGTTGTAGTATCTCACTGTACAGATGGTCATGAAAAGCTGGAATAAAGTTTTCTGTGCTCTTCCGCGACTTCCGCGAGCTTCGGGTGCGCAGACGGAGATGGGCGTCGTTAGGTACAGCATCACGAGCATCTGCGAGGGTACGATTGAATGAAGGAAGACGACCATCACACTCTGTAAAAATGAAGCAAAAACAAAGTGTATTATGAGTGGCAGCTTCACCTATTCCTCACCCCCTTTGTCTTCCCCTTGCCCACCCCTCCATACACACCTACCTCACTCTCACATACACTACGACTACCTGGCGCGATCGCGTTGTCAAAGGGGAGGGCGAGGGAGCGGGTGGCCACCACCAAAGCACCAGAGACTAAAAAAGAGTTCTAGTTCTAGACGCTTAGCAGTTGCCAAGACGAAGGCAAACAAGTATTAAGGATGATAAACGAGAGCTCAGGATGATAGTGTTTACAAGAGTATTTACGGATGACAAACGAGTATTCGCCTACGACGACGAGGTCTGTAAACTTGATAAACAAGCCAATGCAAAGGGCAAGCGAGTGATTAGTAACGATAAAGGTGAATGGGTACACACAGTAAGACATATTTGGGGCACGAGGGTTTTCACATGATGGAGAAGTGTTGAGGGTGGTTTACGAAGTCAGTGGGTGAGACATTTTATTTTAGCATCTTCCCTCCATTTGCCCAAACTCTAGAGAGAGTCTCTACATCCTTGCATGGCACAATGGAGTAACGGCTTCCTTCGTCATAATCTACTCGTTATCTGTCAACAGACCAATAAGTCCATCGCTCAAACAGTCATCGTCACCATCGTCAACACCATTGAGCGTACAGACCTTCTAAATGACATGTTGGTCTCTGATCTCTGATGGATCACTCTTTTCAACTGATGCATCTGTGTCCTTTTATCATCTCTCCCACTTTCTGACCGCCATGTTGGTCTGTTTGCTGGATTGTACAACTGTTAGATGATGTGTCAGTTTTTTATGATCACTTCACCCATGAAGATAACATGTAGGTGTGTCGGCATCGCTCTTATCGTCTCTGCAGCCAAGCACTTTATGAACCATGGTTTCATCACTGCCAGAACAAGTCGACCTCTTATTTTTTTTTCTAGAAATCCCTGACATTAACTTTTTTTTTTTTTTGATGATCTCACATTCTCATGTTGTTAATAGAAAAATCAATTCGTCTTATAACTTGACAAGAAACCATAGATGAAAAAAGTCTTGCGACAAGACTGTCTACC
Source organism: Pomacea maculata (assembly GCA_004794325.1). Taxonomy (NCBI): domain Eukaryota; kingdom Metazoa; phylum Mollusca; class Gastropoda; order Architaenioglossa; family Ampullariidae; genus Pomacea; species Pomacea maculata. The sequence goes on from SRHC01001281.1 coordinate 1,054,073, forward strand.
ACCCCGGTGTACTTACAGCCCAATGGTCCATTAAAGAGACGAGGACCCATGCTTCTTGTCTAGACTTATTGAGACTAACTGCGCAGTTTCAAGTCTCAGTGAAACCTTTACGATATTTTGGGAACCAGGAACATTTCTTCTAATTTTAAGAACATAAAAAAACCATGGTGCTACAATCTCATTGGTAGTAAACTCGGGCGTGTTAGTCATGTAAGTGTCAGTAGTCTCTTGGCCCAGTTGTCTCATGTACCAGACCGTCTAAAATTAACAGACGATAAATCTGTTTCAGTTAGTGTTCTTAGTTCTTTTCATATTGTCGGGTCATTGCGAGGAGTGGGAAAAAATTATAAAAAAATTGGAGCATGAAGTTTTGAAAAGTTTTTCACTAGCAGTGAGGGTAATTTGAGTTGCCATCATCTGCAGATATTAGCAATGACCACCCCTTCCCCTCCACCCACACAGAGAAGAAAAACGATAGACTGACAAAAAAGACGGACAATTATTTTCCAAACTGCATCCAAAGTTGAAAGTTAAGCTTCTTAATATTCACATTATTGAAAGAATCTTTGAGGCCAGATATCAGTTGTTCGATACCTCATTGTATGCTTGTCGCAGCTATAGCTCCCTCCTCTATACATCCCACACCTACTCCCTCACACACACCTACCTACCACACACCAACTCCCCCTAACACACACATCCCTACTCCTCTCTACACACAGCTATCCCCCCTACACACACCTACCTCCCACACACCTACTCCCCCTAACACACACATCCCTACTCCTCTCTCCACACAACTATCCCCCCCACACACACACACCTACTCCCCCACCCCCTGATCTGCCATCGACACAGTTTCCGTAGTTACGCTTAAATCTGTGAGAAATATATAAACTGAAATGAAGTCTCCACAGGCAAAGTGCATGGAAGAAGGCTGGTGCCCGTTGGGTCTGGACTCTAATTCACAGACATCGTCAGCTTACCAATGGGTAAAATTAGCCTAACGGGTGGGGAATAAACTGGTGAAGTTACCCCGACAAGTCAAAGGAAGCCCAGTTAACTCCTGCTTCGTGTGTCCGAATTAGTTATCGAGGCTTTTATTCTTGAACCATGTTTATCAAGTATTCAACCCTACCTGAGTCTGGTAAATCGGGTACATGTAGGTAGTAACTGAAACCCCATATTGATATTTAGGTAGGTGTACCTCTCTCTCAGCAGGTATTTTTTTAGGATGAGAACACTGCTGATGAAGAAGGTTTAGTTTGGTAAAAAATGGCGATGATCAAGTTTGATTAAATCCAAAATGTGAACACATCATTTTTGAAGACCTTCTAAACAAACTGGACAAATGAGTTTGAACAAAAATGTCTAGTAAGTACAATTTCATTATCAGAAACTAACAGAGGCCATAAAAACGAAACTGAACATCTTCATCGAAATGTTTTCCTTCGGGTTTTTGCCCCTGCCGTTGAATTATATCAATCAGTCATTCGATTTCTTACCCCTGGCAGCTCAATGGTTTTGTTCTCTGACCTGCACGACGGGGAAAATTTAATCAGAGAATAATTTTCTTGCAGTTTCTTGCTTGTTTTCGATGTTCTACTGGCTGAGCAAGGCATCCAATCTCATCCTGTTAGCGGGAGATCCCGCTGCACCAGAAAATGAATTAACTTCACCTTTGCACGGGGTCACGGATCGTTCTTAGTTCATCTGTCGGTTTAACTTTACCTATCGGTTCCCTACCCAGGTAAGGGCTAGTTTACCAAGTGGGTAAATTGCAGATGCCCAAGCCCAGGTATACGAGCCTTGGCCTCATATGAAATATGTTTATCCAAGCTTACCTACCGGGGTATCGGGTAACCAGAAGCAGTGGCTAAAGCCCCGTATGTACGGACTCGGGGTAGGCCAACACAAATTGTTTTACCACCCGGTAATTTTCAGACAACTTTCTGCCACACAGGGTAAATAAAACACAGTTTGGGATTGATTTAGTTCATCTGAATCGAAGGCTAAATATTTATAATCTAAGAAATACAATAATCAAAGATAATGGTACATAATGATTTGGAAAATGCTATTTTCATTGAATTCTGAGATTAACATAAAAAGTAAACTGAACTTTGCGATTTACATTGTACCCTTCGGCTTTCTCCTCTTGAACAAACGTTTATGATTGTGTGGAGAAGACAGTAAGAAGAGGCGTGTGTAGGAAATACCCGTGTGTTGAATGACAGGTCCACCACGTGGTAAAGACCTGTGTTTTAAGGTCTGACCTCGGGATGGATCCATCAATCCCCTCCTGTGCTTACAGGGCATGCTCTAAGTGCAGGTAATCATGACAAAAATGCTGAAGACGGAGGTGTTAGACCACACGGCCCACTCTAATGAACCACAACACCAGGCCAGAATTGCTGCCATGACATTTGGAGACAGAACTGACAAAAATGATGCTGGTCCTGTGAAGATCCTCTAGACAGGTGCCAGACCGGGCTCCGAGTGTCAAGGGAGCCTACCCTCGGCGACTGGAGGTCGCTTCAACTTATCCTGTGGAGTCAAGGGATGGATGAGGAGAGCAGCTGGCCAGCGTATCCCAACCCCAATATTACCGTCATACATTGGAAAGCAGAAGGGCATTTCAGTAAAAACTGAATATAATAGTATCTACACCAAAACAGTATTCTGCATCCAATAAACACAATAAAGATCAGAGGGTACAAGGTTCTCGGAAGTGATTGACAAGGCAAGGGGAGGGATTGTGTTTTACGCCGAGCCAGCAACGAAGGCTATATGACAAGCCAGCCAATACTGTAAACAGATGCCACGTGCAAAGAAAGAACAGCGTGCCCGAGACGAGAGCTGAACCCAGGACATTCAACCCTCACTGTATCGTATGACAAATTACTAACAAGACCTTGACAAGCTCCAGCAGACGGAAAGTAGAGGGTTGATCTTCAGCTGTAGTCAAGAGGAACAACGGAGGCGTTTGATCTTCAGCTGTAGTCATGGAGATGGAAAGTGAAGGCGGTTGATGTTAGAGGTCAAGAGTCAGGACAAAGTTCACTGTTTGAGGAGCTGCAGGAAGACGACATCACCACGGCTCGTCTATCCGATGGTAAAACCACAAATGAGATGCTAGAAGGCGCTGGTAACTGTGCCCTCAGCACACTACAAGACATCTTTAACCTAAGCTGGAAAGCATGCCAAGTACCCAAGTGAGAGTGTCAGGATGGTTACCCTTTCTCTAAATGGTAAGAACAAGACAAAGATCCTGAGCTACTGTCCTTTAGCCTGACGAAATGTGTATTCAAGACCATAGAGCACATGATCAACCAGCGTCTATAGTGGTGCCTGGAAACAGAGAACATTATTGTCCCAGAAAACTCACACACACACATAAACAGACACACACAGACACATATACATACAGGGACACATACACATACACACAGACATACACACAGAGACATACACACAGACACACACACACAGAGAATCGACAGGATGCCCTTGCAGTCTTCCCTGACACTCAAAATGCATTCGACAATGGTGGCAAGACGGACTGCTGATACAACTCTAAGGCATCAAATGCAATATGTAATATTCAATACCGGGAAACCATATTTTACTGTACAACAGTGCGAGCAGCAGTTATTATTTCTTTGTCTGTGTGTCTGTGTGCGTGTATGCATATGTGTTTTGTGTGAGCTGTGTAAGAGTGAGCTGCAGTTTATCTTGTGTGGGTTCATTCCTCTGTTCCTATTCCAGCTGGCGATAATCGGCTGAATGATGTCTGCTTCCAGTATTCAGCAAGCGAACAAACTTCCGAACAGCCAGGCTTGAGAAGTCTGATCCCGTCATTGGCCTGACCCCAGAGGTCAGAATCTACATGCCATGCCATTTGAGGAACAATGTGACCCCACACCCCCACATCTACTCAGAATTGCCCGTGGATGATTCACACAGCTCCCAAACTTCTAGAACCAAAATAATAATAGAAATAATAAAGAGAATTAAACAACCAGATCCGTTTGACGGAGGAACATGAAAAGATGGCGTATTAATAATTTCAGCAGACGAGGGCAACAGTCTGGCGAAGACATCCCTCGCTGAACAGGTCTCGCCCCTTGCAGATGGCGGCTTTCAGCTGTCGTGTGTCTGTGGGAGGTCTATAACAGGCCTGTCAACTGCAGACATTCCATTGACAAGACACATCGGAAGCCGAGCAGACATCCCAGAAGACTGGAAGGGAGCTGTGGCATGGAAGAATGGCGGAAGTAGAAGGCAGGCAGGACTTTCTTTGACATGTTTAACCACCCAATCAGTCTTCACAGCGCACGTGTGGTGAGCCACCGACAAGTTGTCTGCAGGCGGTATTCAGCCTCAGCAGTCCGGCTGGATGAATGGATGGTCAGTTCCAGTCATCTAGTCATCAATAGAGGATTGATGCTGGTATCATTAAACCACACAGGCTTTGCTAAGGAGAGCTGTAAATACATCATCACAATCGTGCCAAGCATGTGAGAAATAATTGAACCTTGTTATTAACATTTCAAGCTGTTAACATGACTGAAGAAAGGTCTACAGTTAAAAAGTTCAAAAAACGTTTTGAGAATGTGCAGAAAGTACATACTTAGCACTGAGACATTAGGAGTCCATTCTCCTATAAAACCAAACACATACTGAAGCTAAACTATTGTCTACGTTTAAATGGAATGATTCACAAACTTTTAATGAACAACTGTTTGTTTTATCAAAATCGAAGCCGCGAATTGGATTATGTAATGTGTGAAGCAGAAGGAAACATGTACACATGATATCATTGACAAGATAATTAGCACTAATTAAGCAGAGGATAACGGAGTTACAACCCCTTTGAACAGAAGGACGTGCGCCGTTGATGAGCTCCCTTTACTGAACTGGATGATAGTCAAAGTTGTTTTTTTCCAATGGCCTAACCAGACGATTGGATTCCACTCGATTTTCAGAGCTACAATCAGTCTGGTTGTCATTTTTGCCATTTCTCAGATTCCGCAAGGATTCCAAGAACTGGTTGCTCCCTGAAATTGCAAGAAGACAAGACCTTTGATGTTAGGTTTTGTTTAGTCTGTTTTTTTTACACTGGTGTTGTTGTCTCGTCACGACAGTTACCACGTGCCGTGTTCTCAAGATGCTTTGAGTTCACATGTGTATGTGTGAGCATACAGTAGTTGACAATACGATGACCAGTTATGTGTTTGTTCTTTTTGTACTGAATTCATTGCTTCACCATTATTTGTGTCTAAAATTGATAGTTTTAATGGGTTTAGTAAATTTAAAGGTGTGACAAAACGACAGAAAGCAACATCTCAGGCCAGTTGGACATTATTGTAAACGCGTCCAGCGGTTTGCCGCAACAAAAAAGTCAGATGGACGGACGGCTGACTGTTCCTAACATTAAAAAAAAAGCTATTGACAGATGACACAAACGATCAATGTTTGTTTATTTATTTTTGTGCTTTTCGTTTCTCTTTTTATTTTTGTTATTGAGTATGATATGCTTGTAAACGAATGGCAATGATTAGCAAGATTACTACCAAGGCTGTCATTACTCTAGGAGGCGGTAATTACACTAATTACAACTGTCAAGAGCGGTTACCTCTACACGCACTACACGAACTTGCCTGGCCAGCAGGTACAACAGCATGTAGCATAAGAATCGCCAGAATAATGTGTTTTTATGTCCCCAAGATTAAGATGTGCCCAAAGAAAAGATAATATGACACAGACTTTCCGAACAAGAAGTGAAGATGTTTGAACAGGACAACTTCGCGAAGAATTTTATAAAAAGTCAACAAGACTAAAAGGAGGTTCCATAAAAGGGGATACAAAGTGCTTCAGGAAAAGCGAAGAAAAAAGTTTAGCACCAGTACAGGATGATAAAATGGCGCAAAAATAACCCAAGAGAACACATCACGATCCACGAGACGATGCGAGATCCAAGGATTGGTTACTCGACTCCATTGTCATGCCACTCACACAAAAACCACAACAGGTAAAAGATGAGAATGAAGGAAGGGGAGAGAGGATTAAGAAGAAGAGAAAAAAAAAGAGAAAAGTTTACGAAAGAAGAAGATATAGGATTCCCGTATATGTGGACATCAGGTGCATGTGAGGCTTCGAGAACACTTCATCCTGTTTCAACACCTGCCACTGTATCCATTCTCAGTTGTGCTTCAATACAATTGCGCATTTCCGTCGTCTCACAAAAGTTTTGGTGTTTTTTTTAATATTTTTTTCTTGTTTCTGTTTGCGAGTGGTTTGCGTGATATACGAGCATATTGTTCCTTCCTGCTCTCGTTTTTGTTTACAGACCAACATGTCAAGGACGATTGCCAGACTCCTTGGCGAGCGCCTGAAAGTTGTTATTGCTTTCTCTAAACTCCTCGCAGAATCTTTTCAAAGCACAATTCAAGCTTCATCTTACACTGTTTCATGTGGAGAAGGGATCTTATTACTCAAAACAAAGACTGTAGTATTCTGTCCCTGAACTCTGCACTTTAATTTGCACCTGCTTTTATGGATGGGACTCAAGTGTAACTAGACTATAATGGTTATAGTTCTTTCTTTCTTGGATATTTTACAGGACAGCCTCTCCCACTTTTAGCTTTTGGTTTGCTGACTCTTGTCCCTGTTCATCTGCAAAGTATTTATGAGAGTGCTCCTTTATCAGGTTGTCACACGCGGCTGGCCACCGCCAAGATGAAGACATAGTCATCAAAGCCTGGACCTCTCGCTCAAAGATAATCTTTCAGCTTCATTGATCTCTGGGTGAACATGACAGGGTTCGCTTCTGACATTCTATGACCCTGTTTGTCATAACAAGCAAACCCCCCAACACCCCCATAAGATTACTCTCTCACATTTTATTTTATTAGAATCGAATTTTCCTCCATGCGTCCTATCGTACACTCTATTCATTAATCTGAAATATCTGCCATCGTGTTGATTGCCTGGTCAGGCTGTATGGTGAAAAACACAGTCCTTAGAAATAAACAGAAGACCACCAAAAGAGTCCAACTAAACTACAACTTAGACCATATATGTACCAGTTAATGTTACAAATATTGCAAAAACTGAGCGAAACATGCTCACCCGCGTCCACTTTCTTGTAAGGAACCGCTTGCAGGCACATATGTTTTGCTCTAACTTGTAAAATTCTTTAATTACATCGACAAATCATTCAACCTCTGTGCAAGACAACCCTGACAAATTATAGAGGAATTTTATTGTTAAATATAAGTGGTAGGTTGTATAGTTTTATATCAAAATCCTTCCAAATGGATTGAAGAAAATCAGGTTAAAGAGGATGTACAGGCTGGTTGTAGAAAAACATACACTACACTAGATCACAAATACGCACTCAGCTATGGTTCAGAAACAACTACTACATCATAAGAAGCTCTACTTAACATTTATAAAATTTAAAAAGGGGATTTAAGGAAAAATGCTAAATGCTTTGCAGAGTATGCATAATGTTCAGGCAAAAGTTATTGTACTTAGTGATGTTACCGAACTTCTGTCTGCCCTTGAGGGTTGAGACAGGGTGACCCATGTAGTCTTGTCCTCTTTTCCCTTTCTATCAATAGAATATTATTAAGCATGCTATGGAGTACAGCTAATCCCTGACTTATTTTAATACTGTTGCTTGTTTGTGATGTTATCCCTGCTTCAGATAACCCACAAGGCCTTCAAGATCAATTAGATGTTTTATAAAGTACTGCAAAGCAGCTAAGCTTGATTACAGAGAGAGAAAGAGAGAAAAGAAAAAGATATGGGAAATATCCTACATTCAGACACCGAACTGATGTTGATGTGATCATTCTAAAAGCCAAATCATCCTCCTTGTACACTAGAGCTGTACATACCCTTTTGATGGATATTATTTCCAAGATCACTCGGATTATGTCTGTATTTCCTCTTCTTCAATCTTCTACAATTTTTTTTTCTCTTCGCTTTCCATCACTGAAAATGTAATTCCCCAGAAATCTAGTCGCGGAGGTAGGGTTTGGGTATGTCGCGTGCTGAGATATAAAATTGTAAGTAATAAAAAAATGTCTGAGTCATGTCGACCTTAAACTTTGTAGCGATGTTTAACAGCTTTAATACACTCTACATCAGAAGCCAGACGAGGCTACTGCGTTATAATTTAATTTCCATAATACTTCGGGAGAGATGCTAAAAATAGTGGTAGGTATAAAACTTCAGGTTTGTTATTAAAATGGTGGTCTTAGAATTTTGTCAGCCATGAGCTGTTCAGCAAGGAGCCAGAATTAAGTCTTTGCAGTACAATGATTGGAAAAAGAAGGAAAAAATGTTAAATAAGTAAAACTTTGGATGTCCCTGTCATATGAAACCATATGGTGTCATGTCTCAGCCTGGAATGCAGGCCATCTTTCACTGCTAAAGGACACTGTTCCTGTGAACAAGAGCTCAACGGACACGTGCAAAAGTGTGAACATGTGTTGTGAAAAGGAAATCATCCATTCACACATTTATCTGACTTGCACGCAAGCACAAAGTGTTCACGGAACTTCGTTACTTTATTATCCATCCATTCAAGTCATCAGGGAGTTGTCCTGCCTATCCTTACAGCTGCTTTCATTAATTCTTATTGGACTTTATCACGTGACATGCTTTTATCTCAGTCATTCAGCACAAGGGACTTCTCTCATTTCCATCCATGGGACGGCCATCAACCTTCAGACACTTTGCCCACCGAAACAAACGTATGACCACTTCAGACGTGGAAGGGGAGGAGAGCTGGGGAAGGGAGGACGAGGTGGTCGCTGTCGTCTGCTGTACCCGTCCTCTCCTTCCTCTCAGAGAAGGATTGGGAAGAAAATGGAGGAAGAGGCAGTGGAAAGCCGGTGGCTGGCGAGACTGGAATGCACAATGTACTTCGATCTGCCCAGCAGCCGCAGCTCCGCGCATGCGCAAAAACTGCGCACCGAGCATCAAGTTTACCTGCCAGCGCTCGGCCAAGTCCCAACTCTTCTCCTGGCTTTCCGGACACCTCCGTCTGGTGGTGCTGCCTGCTCCTCAAACTTTCCTTCCTTCGAGTGTCATGCAGACGTTGCCTCAACCGCATCAGGTTTTCAATGTTTCTCTACTCTCTTCTACTAAAGATCTTTTCCAGAATTGTGACTGTGGACTTTTGAAATAACGATTTGATATTTCTGTGATAATATTTTTCTCGTTTCCACTGGACATAAACAAGACAACAACAAAGACAACAGCTCAGTGCGCATCGATTTAGATGCTCAGAACAGACAAGATGCCATAAGTTGATTGATCTCAGGCTTGATTCGATCTTGTGTGAACAAACCCAACCGGCAAACATTGCCCGGATAGGAACACAAAGACTGTTCACGCCCTACCATCAGGGAAACTATTGCAGTCTGAATCATTTCCGAAAATAATTCCAGCAGCTCCAGAAAAAGTCATCGCTCAAACATTGTTGTTGGCTTCTCTCGACAGTTTCATGTTTCCAGTGAAGTGAAGCTTGTGTTTCTGCGTTGCCAGGGTAAAAGAACTGGACATTGAATGGCTGAGGGTTTTTTTTGTGGGAAAGAACTGCTTTAATGCGCATGAGTATAGTTTTTGCATGTAACTTGAAAATAACCGATGTGCTAGACCATTCAGCAGAGAAAAAAACTGGCATGTTTTCTTCGCAAAGTTCTGATGCAACGGAAGCTGTCCAGGAAGTGGAACCAAGAAAATAACATTCGCTACGTCTTCGAATTTCGGAGATGAAGGCGAAGTTTGCTTGACAACCTACGCACGAAGACCAGAGTTCTCAGAAAAAACATCTCGAGAAGGTTTTATGGAGACACGAACGCAGTGTGTGTGGGTCTGAACAAACAGGACTTGGCCAGTACAGCGAGCAGGTGAGGACGAGATGCGATCGCAGTGTGTCGGTCTTGTGGACGTGGACAGGTTGTCTTCTCATGTCTTCAACAGTCGACAGGGGGACAGGTCGTGATCCCCGGGCCACAAGACTCACGATGGTCTTCGATATCATCTTACGATCATAGAAGCACCACGATCTTGCAGTCATCGATGTATCAATGTTAAGGTAAGAAACTTGCACAAAAAATAATAAAGTAGGTATTTTCGTATCATTTTGATATTTCTTTATAAAGAAACTGCTTGTCTATTTGTCTATTACAGGTTTTTAATATCATTTTGGTGTCGCTTGATAACATGCTGAAGTATTTAGTTCATCTGGGTATCTATTAATTAAATACTTACTTGTCTATTGCACTATGATATATTTGTATCAACAATGTTGGTTAATAAATATCTACTTGTCTGTTACACTAAGATATATTTCTATGAATTTGGTGTGGAGTCATAAAATAGCTACTTGCCTTTTACAATATTTTCTATGATTATAGTATCTTTAGATAAAATAGTTACTTGTCTACTAAACTTTGTTAAATCATGTTGGTATCTATTAAAATATGTACTGGTCTAATACACATCAGATAAAACTCAGATGCATTGTGTCAGATATCAGTTGTTATGCTTAAACTCATCAATGTTTCAGTTAAGGAGGTGTATGCTTTGTTCTTTATCCAATTATTTTGTTGAAAATTTCATATATCAGATAAAAGAATAAATCATGTAAGGTCTATGTGATCAGTGTTAACAAAATCCCACTTGCAGACACCTTAGTCATGGTATTTGACAGCAAAACTCAAAACTTTTCAATGAAATTAGTCATACTACTTTATTTTTAAAATAGAGAAGGAATGGAAGAAATACTTTTGGTGCCAAAATGAATTGAGTTTAAACAAAGACACTAAACATTTCACTCTAAGTAAGCACTAAGTGACACCAAACATACAGTGACCGCCCATCCATCCACCCATTGACACCAACTTACCCACCTTCGCACTTTCCCACCTTTTCTTCTACAGCAGGTGCGGAGGATGTAGAGATACATTTCGAGGTTCAGATTTTTTTCACCTTCCCTAAGAAGTTTTACTGAGTTAATGGAAGTGTGTTTTTGTCGAGATGCAACATAAAGCAAGGAGTTGGGTAAAATTTCTGAATGAACAAAAAGCGGTTACAATTCAATAAATCAGTCAACGGAAACACTTTGGTCGCGCATTTGTTAGACTTCCTAACTAATCTAGTTTATACTGTTCAGCGAATTATTTATAGTCAGCACACATTTTTCCATGACCGACTGAACTAAACTAGACAAATCCACAGACTGTTTTTAAAGCAGACATCCTCCTACTAACCTTTGTGCTAGTTCACTAAACCATTTTTAATGGAGTTATCTTTATACCTTTATGTCTCTGACCGAGATTGCTTGCCAGACAAGCTCTTGTTGATTGGTAAACATAGATAAACACATCCCATCGTTTGTCTTCATAAATTTTAAACTAACAATCAATAAGAGTTTAAATATTATATTTAGTTTGCATAAATTCGCCTTACATTACCCGCTGATTAATTTTTTAAACTCAGTCGGTATGAAGAAATGATAAAGGTGTGTTTACACAATGTCGACATGAACAAATAACACGATATGAACGCAATATCTATAAAGTCTGATAAACATGTCTACACAATGTCAACACTAGCGAATGATATTCGGTGAGCACGCATGACAACTGACCAACCTGTAGAAAATACAAATATTTATGTTAAGTTTAGCTTGTAGGCGACACCACAAAAACTTGTCTGCCGCCGCCGCTGGCTGACGTCACGGTTTGCACGTGCGCCGTGTGTTAATCTGATCTGAGCGCCCTCTGGCGGTGCTGACCCCTTGTGATCTATGCTCTCCTCAATCGTGAGCCTGTTAATACGTCAGTCATGATCTGTTGTTGTTGCTGTTGTATCCCACACCACCGACACGGCGCATGCGCAAACACGTCCTTGAAGACGTGGCATTGCGTTCCCAGCAGGTGATGGGGTTAAGGCGTCCATTCAAGTGTATTTGTCTTCATTCATCCAAATCTTCTTCACATGGGATGTTCGTGTGGGAAGGAGCGACAGAAAATGATTGGAGCACTTCTTTATTAAAAACCTCGCGGCATGCTGCCTGCTGCACGCGACTTCAATCTCCTGTATCCCCGGAAACGACTGGCAGTCCGCAGGACAATCCCATCATTCCGTGTGTAGACTGCTGTCTGAGCTACACTCAGCTCCAGCCTTGAAGTCTTATCCTATTTAAAAAAAACTGATCTTAGAATTAAAAAGCTCCTCAGCATGTTCTCTGTTTTTAAAACTTGTTATTGTTCCGATATTTACGTTTTCGTGTTGTGTTTGATATGTTGGTGTCATATTTATTACTGAGGTTTATTTCTGTCGATTTGTTCGATTCATCCTTGGTTATTGTTACAAGGTATTTGATATGATGGTTTCATATTTATTACTGGGGTTTATTTCTGGCGATTTGCTCGATTCATCCTTGGTTTTACTTACAAGGAATTAATATTTTCTACAACAAAAGTTGGGCGACTGTTAAATGGACGCAGATGTTGTTAACAGAGAATAAACTTTTCTTCAAGATTACATTTAAATTTAAAAAAAAAACTAAAAATAATCAAATGTCAAATGCTTCATTGGATGAAATGAAAGTATTTCTTTGTGGGTAGCTTGGGAGATTGAGGAGGAAAGATTACCATCGGATTCCAAATGGCACTAGTCCTGCTTTTTGTAATACGAAGCTTTTGCTGACCGAAGTCCTCTACTTCTATTTCTTGTGAGCTTCTTAACGATTAGATTGGACTCCAGAATACCTTTGTAGAAGAAAGGTAAGTAAAGACCTTTTAAGCTCATGTCAGTGAAGCTGATGTTACAGGGTATTGTCGTTTTGTCATGTTACTTTTAGTTGTCATGTCACGAGAGCTGTCCGTATAACAGTCAGCTTGGCTGTGAAGATAGAAAACTGAGTTAGAAGTCTGACAGTTATGGACGGGCTGTCCAGAGATTGATTCCTATTCTAGTCACGTGTGTCTCAGGGTGATGAGGTCCATCAATATATCTCTATGTACAGTGTTTGTACGGTGCTTTGTTGGAGCCGTGTGTCTGAAGTGATTTGCCTTTGGTGTTCTTTTTTGCTAGATTTGTAGAGCTCTTTGTTGGGTGCCTTGTGTGTGGATGTAGGGAACAAGAACTTCCAGGGTATTTATTGGCACGAAGTCACTGTAAAGGAAGTGCTTGGTCGGTGTTCTTTGAGGCAGACGAAAGGAGAAGCCTGTGAATTCGCCCCACTCCCCATCAACCTTCCCTCTATCTTTAATTTCTTTGCATGATTTTACTCTATTTCTCTGAATTTCTCTTCCCTACATTCCCTGGACAACTCCACTCTTCGTATGATGACCGTATCCCATTCCTGTCACCAAAACAATAAATGGTCACAGGATTTTTTACTGTGCAGCAAAACAATCTCCCTTTCCATATTCCCCATCCATCTTCAATGGAATCCTTTAAATATGCACTGAAAACACACCTCTTCCTTGAGCATTACTCCTAACACAGTCCACACAATTTCCTTCTTCACCCCAACCCTCATATTGCTACTTTTTCATTCGTCTTCCTCCACAGAATCACGATACTCTCAGTTCTTGACACAACTTGAAGAGTGATTGATGTTGGTATGATGCATGTCAGAGGTTTTAGTACCAAATGAACATCAACACTTTGCACGACAAGAGCGATTTCAATCCCAAAATACTATAAAGACTATCCTTGACAAACGATCTTTCTTTATTCGAAGAACTGGTTCCAAAGAGGCAGTCAGTCAAGTCCAGGACGAGGAGAGCACATAATTGCAGGGTGTGTGTTATCGAGCGAGGTCTCGGTGATAAAAGTAAAACCAACGCCAACAACTTCACTCCCGAATCACATTGAAACCAGTGCTTGCATGATCGATACCGGCCAAAGGACGCTCATAGGTCCAGACAAGCGAGAAAAAATGTCTTTTATAAGTGGAAGAGATGGGAGTGTTAACTCTTTCTGGGAGTGCTGATTCGGTGCTCCTCCACGAAATGAGGGGAAGGGACGACAACGTCTGAAGGGTCCTTGACAAACAAGGAACACAGAAATTGAGAATGCCTGGCATTTTTCTTGGACTAGGAAAAACTGAAGAGCCAACGACAGTTCTTAACTTGGACATGAACGTTTTTAGTCTTGAAGTGACACAGAAACACTCAAAAATTATTGAAAACTTTCTCGATGACAGAAGCGACAGACTGCAAAGTTAAATAATGACTTAAAAATGAACTGACAATGCCTGAAACTGTGATGTCCATGCATTATCATTGAATTAAAAAATCCAGTAAGATCTGAAAGAAAATGATGCTGAAGGCTGTGATTATTGCAAGAAGAAAGATGGCGAAGCATAGTCATGTGGAAAGACTTTTTATTGCTCAGGATTTTGTTTTATCTACAGCCGAGCGTCTGGTCCACGTCACTGTAACCCATAGCAACAAACTGGAAAACATGGATAACCATCAAATACAGCCCCCACACCTACTCTAGAAGGCAAAATATAAAAGCTTATCAGAAGTTAGGAAGAAATTGCAAACACTGCTTTTCCAATATGTTATATTTTTGTGATATTATTGTTTATTAACAACAGCCTCACGTGAAATAACTGAAGATACATGAACTCTGTGATAAAAGTGAAACAAAAATATAATCACGCTTCTGGAGATTTACTTGATACCTTAATGTATTGGTTAAACCTCGGTGAGCATTTCATCAAGAAAATTTTTTAGAAATGTACAGTTGCTGATGTACACAAGGTTTAAGAGTGTTCTTTGTCCCATTGTGTGAAGGCTGTAAATACAAACATGTCTTAGTCGTAGGTAAATGGATCGTCTGGGTCAGAAGTTTGTCCATAATTTACAAGAACATATGAAACGTATCAGACGGTAGTATATCCTTCTCCTTTTCTGGTCTCTTCTGGAATATTCTCCCCCTTTCTCCTTTCAATGTATAGGTTAGAAGCTTTCACATACGGTCTCAAAATTCACTTCTTTAAAAAATTTTTGTAATCAAGCAAAATTGTCTTCTTACCTTGTTTGCTTGTTCTCTTGATTTACTGTCAGTGAACTTGTTTCGTGCACAAAGCATTATCTTGTTTCCACAAATACAGGAAATGAGCTCTCCGTTATTATTATTATTATTATTATTATTATTATTA
>SRHC01001281.1:1069298-1095271 GCA_004794325.1 Pomacea maculata
TATTGTTGTTGTTGTTGTTGTTAAAATGTCAGACACTCACAATATTTATATAGCAACAAGAAAAGCTTTCAGACTTAAAGCAGATTTGTTTAGCTTTCACGACTTCAGGGACCATACGAGTACAGAGAGGTGAGCAGCAATAACAGAAAGGATGAAAACACAAACACTAGACAGCATAAAAACACACACAGAGGAAACTTTTTGATAATCTGGCATCTTAAAGAGATGCAATCAACGATACGATAAAAGTGTGTTTTTAGTAGCAATGTGCTCTGCAACCCAATCCTGTTTTCTATAAACTAGATGACTAGCTATTGGCCAATGCGTGGACATCAGGGCTCAGATGCACGTGTACAGTAACGTGCTTCAGGGGACAGGTGTTGGCATCTAGTGATTGGTTAGTGCACCTGGGTCCACAACACTTTACTGCCACGCAGACTGAGTGTCGTCGAGTCCTGGTCTTCGATTTAGTTTGCGAGAGCTATCATCCGTTCAAGAACAAATCAAATGGTAAACTGGACTCAAATGATAGATACATACTGATATTTACCATAATACTAACGATCGGAATCAAGTCGAATAAAAATGTTGGACTTTCTTATGCCTTTGAGAAAAACTGCCTGGCTGGAATAACTGTTACCACCCATTTAATAATCCATGAGCACCTGCCTTGGATTATTCTTCTGTGAGTAACGGACTACCGGGGATAAAGGACAGAACCAAGATGGCGGGGATGTACACCCACGCACAAAAAACGGGTGAAAGAGAGAGATAGAGAGATTAGTTCTGACAGGAAGGTTTTATTTGCGTGCACAAGCATGTGTTTGTCACACGAAGACTCGTACTATTTTCGTGAACATAAATAAGGATGTAGCAAAGAGAGAAAATCCGAAAACATCCAGACAGACCATCTGTTGTTTGCGTCCACGTCTTCCTTCCGTGAGTTCTTTTTTGTTCTCTCAGTGTGCTTTCTATTATGTCTTTTCTTTTCTTGGAACAAACAGGCATGAGGAAAACCACATCGTGTACGCAGCGAGATTAAAACCAAAATAAATAAATATTAAAAAAATTATTATTTGAAATGTACCAAAAAGGGAAATTGTTGTTTTCCATTGGCCTCGTGATTTTCTTTAATACATATAACTAAAAATTTAAAAGTGTGAGTCATGCTCTTTGAAATATTTTATAATATAGTAATTTTTTATTTCAGTGTTCCCAAGAGTATCCCTCACACTTATATTTTAAGTTATATGCATTAAAGATAATCATGAGACCTAAGGAAATAATATTTTACCCCTTTTTAGTACATTTCAAATAAAAGTTCTCTTATTTTAATATTTTTATTCCTCTTTAATTTTATCGATTATTTTGTCTTACTTTGTGAATTTATTCCATTCTTATCTAGAGCAATTGGAAAAAAACATATGTTTGTTTTCTTATGTTTCTGTTCCTCCTTTAATTTTATTCTTTGAGCCGTCTGCATAGGAAAGTGTTGCTCTAGGACTAGCAAACTTTAGTTATCTCCCCTAATTCAGCTTCTATAAGTTCTCACACATAATCAAAATTAAACAAATTTACTAGTTGTGGACTGTTGAAGAAGATTGCATTGTCCCAGAAAACGAATAACTGTTAAAAATGTCAGACCTCTAGGACGACAGGAAGTGGGGAAAAATCAATTACAAAATTCCAACCAGACACACAAAGGGAATTAATTAAAATGTGTAAAAACTAGTCTGACAAGTCTCGATAAGAGAAAAGTTGTGCAGCATCCTGATACTTTCAAGACATGTCTGTCTGTCATTTTTCTGTTATGTTTGTTCTTGAAAGAGAAAACTTTGCAAAACATGATGATTGTTTTCGTTCTGTTACATCAAAAGTCTTTTTGGTAATAATGTTATAGTGTCATTAGAAAGGGAAATTTTTATATATAATCTGAGTGTTGATGTACAACATGAAAAAACTATTGGTTATTTATTTAATACCTACTTAAAATGTCACAAAGCACAATTTACAAAAGTGTTTTGCATCAATTTCTATCGACTTACATTACAATAAGACAAATATCCGAACTGATGTTCATAAAAATTTACAGCGCCTAAAATTACTTAATAGAATTCCTTAATTTGCATAAACTAGATTTGCATATGGATTGCATTTCTTAGCATGATGATAGTTTAACATCAGAGATAGTAGTTTGAGATGTGCAGGCTGTTTGCTGGTCATGTTTAGGATATCATCGGCATGTTAGTCATCAGCGCAGATGACGATGAGAAAAACGTGTTTAGGCCTCGTGTGTAAACGATTTGGATTAGAAACCAGAAGTCCAGGACTTTGTATGAATTATCGCGAAAGCAACACTTTGATTAAAATACTGAAATATGCCCACATCAATGCTATAAGTGCATATTATATTTCATACATATAGATATATAAACACACAAACACAAGCAGAAAAGTGCGGAAAGAACAACTGATTCTTTTAAGTGGAAAGCTTGGAATACAGAATAATTCAAGGATGAGTTCAAAGGAACTTAAATATTATCAGACGATGGACATGTATCCGTGTCCATAATTTTAGAAGTAATCTGATTTTTTCATGAATAATTTACCAACTTTACATTTTCTTGTGGAAAACTGCAGTCCGCACGACACCTTTGAATAATGCACTAAGAATTATTTCTGTGAATTACATGCACAGGAGGTGTGTATGTCATGGAGAGTGAATACAAACAGCTTTTATATTCGAGAAGAAATGTAAGCAATATTTATTATGGTCTGATAATTCTGTTTGTACAAGAACTTGGACAATTGCCAGGTTTCTGTAAACAATCGCCAGATGATACGTGTGAACTTTGTGTTTTAATACACATCACTGTACCACGAAGTTCAACTGAGTATTAAAAAAACTTTTCATTTCTGAGATTGCAAGTAGACTGAAGTGAAACAAATGATCGAATAGAAAGTGTTTGAGGAGAATAGAATTGCATTAGACTGTACGAGTGCGTTGACCTTTCGTTGAACTTTTGCCCTGATTGTGCGCACAGCAATTTCAAGATTTATGGGTCTATCATCGATATTCACCTGTCGCTTCATAACAAAATACTGGAAATGTGTATGTTAATGAAGGTTATAGTCTGTGAGGCTAATTATAATCACGCATTCACGTAGTAGTAGTATTCGAAGTAGTGCAGTGTAATGTATCAGACGCCAACCAGAAACCTGTCTGTCAGCTCCTATATTTGGATATTCTTTTCCAGATCTTGTTTCTTTCCTGTGTCTTCGGTTTTTCTTTTCATTAGTTGTCAAACCGAAGCTATTTTGAGTGATGTATCTGGTTTCATTGTGCAAGCGCGTCGTAAAGTCGCCATCTTTTCCTCTGAACTTTAATTCTCAGCTTATAAATTTGTTGTCTGCTGCGTTACCCTTGTTTTTCGCCCAAATCCTCCAATTTAGGCACTTTTCTGAATATTGATTCTTGTTATTTTATGCCTTGTCAGCTAGGAGACGGGTATGTGGGCAGCTTGGGTGCCACATCCGGTGGAGACAAGATCAGATCCAGTGGCGAGCGGCTTACCGCTGAGCTATCAGGACACTCGGGTGTCAGTTAAGAATTTTCTAAAAGGGAAATTGTTTTCATTTATATTTTAGCCACGAAAACGTATTTGACAGCTGTCGAAAATAAGCGAGAAAAATTAGGGAAATGCAGATGGTTAAAACCGAGCATCAGTTGAAGTTACGTGGAGAGATTATTTTACTGGGAGGTTTGTTGTGGGAGGGACCAGGTATGTCCCCAGCAGCTGACGCCAAGAAAGATCCGCTTTTTTAAAAAGTGAAAACGGAAGTGGTGCAGCTCATACTGATCAGTAAAGAGCAGGGGTGGGAAATGCCGGGCCTGCAAAAGTAACCATAGGTTTCAGTAAATTCACAAACTTTTTTTATACCAACATAAATGTTTATTAAGCGAATAATAACAATAATGTACATTTTGAGGGACATGCAAGGAACTTCTATGATGGGACAGACTCATATGCTTCTCTTCGGCTACCCGAGGCCTATAAAGACGAGTTTGGAGAATTATGTACGCATGTGACCCTCACCCCAAGCTGAGGGTAGACTACTTCCGGATTGCTGTTGGCTGTTGGTATGTGTAGTGTTCTTTGAAAGGTTGGCTTTTAAAATTAAAATAAATCGTTGACATTGCTGTGCAATGCGGATTATGGTGACTCAGAGAACAGCAGTGCCAGGCAGACTGGTATTGTACATGGTGTAAAAGTGTTAACACACTGTGGCACAATTGCAGTTTGACCAAACAGAGTAAGCTAATCTTTAATTAGATAATTTTGTATGTCCGGAGAATTATATTATAAATATTAAAATGACCCTTGGAGGAAAAAGGTTCCCCACCCCTGGTCTAGAGGGAGATAAGTGCACCAAAACACGCACGTACCCAAGTTGACACGAAATTACTTCAATCCATCCGGCACGCGCACCCATTCTTCAGACCTCTCCTTTCCTCGTGACTTGCTTCTTTTAAGTTAACCGTCCTTTCACCGCTTTCCATCTCCTCCCTCCCCATTTCATCAGTTCTCTGAATAGACCATCTTTTATTCCATCCTTCAGCCGATTCTGGACGGACGATCTGCAGCTTCCGCCCAGCTCTGATTACCGTTGAAGACAAATCACTTCACAGGCGGTTAGCGGCGGCCATTGCCAGTCGGTTTAATGTTTCAACGTCACGCTGAAGTTGATGTCATTCCTCATTGGAGGCCACGCTTTGCGAGAGAATGTTCGGGAGGCTGAGCACGTGCTGTCTCGATCATACGCGGGGGTTCAGCTTCATGGAGACTACACCGAGGGTGGTCACAGAGTCAGTCGTAGGTCGCGGTGCATCATGTCAAGTATCCTTTCTGGTCCGCGTCCACAATCATTGTTGCCATGTTGGTAAACTTTACAATGGCTGACAAAATGGTCCATCAGTCTTGATTACTAATGCTATACCCCAAAGAATTACTTATTAATTTTATCTCTGTGAGTTAGGAAGACACAGGCTAAAGCAAAAAAAAAAAAAAAAACCACACACACAAAAACAACTAACAAACAAAAAACCAACAAAAACAAACAAACAAAAAAAAGCTTTACTACCTTATTGTAAAATGTTTTGTACATAAAGAACGTGAAATAGGAAAATATCGGAAATGAACAGAATTCTTAGAAAGGTGAGAGATAAAGCGTAGCAAACTCTTGGGAAAATGTCCATTTTTCGGGAAGTTACGAATTGTACAAAAGGTGTTTCACCCTGACATGCCTGCTCACAACCTCTCTGTGCTGTAGTCATGGCAACATAATCAGAGTTAGAAATGAGCGGACTAAGAGATTTCTTAATGAAGTCATGTAACAGTGAAACAGGATACAGGATATTGCTAAAGTGTAGAGTAAGCTAACCTCAGACATGGAGGGAGAATCTGTGAGTGTGTGTGTATGTGGGGTGGGTTGGTGGGTGTGAGTGTGTGAAAGTGTGAGTGTGAGTGTTTGTGTGTGTGTGGACGTGAGTGTGTGTGAATGCCATTCATCGCTCCCTTCCTCTACCATCAAGCTCAAAAACCCGCGGTTCAATTTTCTTGTTTAATTTTTATCTGTCGCGCCTGGTTCCCCACGTGAGCATTAAATTCTCATTACGTGCACTGAACCACGACCACGACGAATGTGTTCCCTCTTTATAAACACAGACCTCAGGCAGACTGTGCAAACATCCAACTTTTAAACCAATGTTTATAGGAGGGTATCTTTCAGATAAACAGTCGTTCAGTCTTCCTTTGACAAAACTCATTCACAGCGAAATCATACGAGATGCTCCTCCCCAACCCACAAAAGGTCATTCATTCCGCCACTCAATCATCTTGTCAGACGAGCTAATGAACCGCCGGAGACAATCGGATAAAGAGTTTTATTGAATTAATCTCTTTTCTCCACTGTTTCCCATATTTGACCTTTATCACCGTCTACATTTGCGTCGTAAAAAAATTTTAAAATTATAAAAAAATGTCTTTAATCAAAGACTACCGGAAAGGTGTTTTTATTTATGTGTTGGGGTTTGTCATTTACTGGTCGCACTTTATTATTTAGTATAGTCCCACTGTTCATTAAAACTATACATTGTGGTATTTAAATATTTTCTGGTTGGTTGTGGAACTGAGATCACTCTGTATCTACCAGTCCCCGTGTCTCTGTATCATTAACTGTAAGTGGCTGAGTGCAGCTCACGTCCTATACAGACAGACATCGTGTCCGGTGTTCGCGAATCGTGACACCATCAACACCAGGAAATAATTTTCTCAACTCCCCGGTTTGTCTCCGTCTAAAGTCATCATCTCCCTCCCCTCCCCCTATCCCTTCTCTCACTTTTCCTCCCGAGAGGCCGAGCTGACCCTCGTGAACTTGTCTTTCGTCACGTCTTGGCATGGAGGCGCGAGGCTCACACAAAGACTTCGAGGCCGGAATTTCCATGTGGACTCGCCGCCATTTCCACAATCAAAGGGTAAACAAGGGCTCAGGCAGGAACTGCCTTGTGTCCAGCCACCACCATGGCAGACCGGTCCGGAACGGAGCGAGCAAGGAAGTCAAACGCCGCGAGCCCCCGGACGTGCGTCAGAAGCGCGTGACGTGAACGTCAGGCCGGGAGAGCGATGCTCGCGCTGTTCTCGCCGTCTCGCGCCCTGCAGGCCAAGAAAAGAAAATGAAGGGAAGGGCGAAGACGTCCACCATTCCAAACGTGGCAAAGGCCGGCACGTGCATCACGTGCTGAGTTCTTACACGTGGCGCTGCACGGTGATGGCGAACTGACCGACATGTCTGTCATTTTTCAGTGAAAAAGTTCTTTTTGATCTCGTGAAATGTTTCACGTCTTATGATTTGCATAAAATATATTGTAATTAGCTACTTACATCAGTTCATCAACGTTCTTCTTAGACACAGGAACAATTAAAGTCTTACAGTTGGTCAGATCGTCAAGTCACGTGACGTCCACGCACAGGACAAAGCATTTTAGGACGAGCCGCACTTTGAAAACTAAATTTCTTTTGTTTTTTTAAAGAAAAATATTATAGTTACATAGCTGTCATACATAAAACTTTGTCAGAATCAACTGTTGCCTGAAACTAAGGAGCGAGAGCAATCTGAGTTTCAACATGCCGTCAGTCAGAAGACGACCAGTGCACTTTACTCCACACAGTAAAGGAATGAAGGAGTGAGTGGATGAAGTGGGCTTCTCTAGAACATTCTGAATGGATTTTAAAGGCCCTCACAAGCGTTATGAACACGTTAATACAAGGATCCCCTGGCTGCGAATGGCTAGCTGGTTCCCTACATTTCTGTGGCTGGAAGGAGACTTTTTTCCGACCATGACATTTCAACCAGCGAAACACTGAGTCTTCCTGTCATCCAGCGATCATCTTCGTTCAAGCACAAAAAGCTGGCGAACAGAAATGGGGATCTGACAGGCCCTCCTGATTAGTACAATACAATATGTGACTTTGGCAAATTGTTTTACATGACAACAATAGTTTGAAAACATATTGTAGAAGTTCCATATCCGACGAAGTGACGAGTGAAAAAAAAACTTTACTGACATCAGAACTCAGCTGAATTATCCACCCTCTGGCCAATAAACTCATGATTTGATCATGGACATGTATAGCTGGACTGCTGTCTGTCTGCCGAGACCAACGCTTAGCCTCTTGCGAAGTTCTCAGCTGTTAGTTTCGGCGAGCCTAAGCAATGAATTTGAATAAACCGGAAGCTTTGTAGTCTCATGCCTCGTTTTAGTAAACAGGAAAAAATCTTCTGCCAGCAGTCCAGTAATACAAGTTCGTGATTTAATGAAAGGTCAAGTCCTTGAAGTCGCTTGCGTCTCTCTCTCTTACACACATAGAGGGAGAGATAAAGAAGAAGAATGAAAGGGAGAAAGAAAGTGATTGTTCGTACCTGTGTTTGTGTGTACGTGTGTGTGGGTGAGCTTGCACGTACACGAATGAATAAACGTTTTTGGAAGCTTCTTCATTCTGCTGGTCTCAGGCTACAACATTTAATATCCAGCTTTTCGTGTCTAATTGACAGTGACTGCACCAGTGTGAAAAGTTTCAAACTACTATTTATGTGACTTCTTACATTTTCCGAGATAATGTTTCTCAGATTTCTAAACACTTATATGTTGGCCCATATCTGTTTACATACATTTCTTTCTTTTGTGTTACTACCCCAACAATAATACTTTTACTTCTCAATTAAAAACAATGAAAGCAAATATCAGGGACTTAGAATGACTGTTTCTAGACAATCAAGTATTCTGATCCACCAATGTACAACACTTTATGCCCCTTTTTTGGAGGGGGGATCAACTTTGGAGAAGGTTACAGTTATCGAAAACTCTGTAAAGAAAGTTCTATTTATATTCGCAAATTAGTGAAACCTGAGAAAACAAACAGGAGGTGTAACTAAAGCAAGCAAAATACCAAAACCAACTGAGGAAAACACAGAAAAAGAGAGAAAGAGAGAGTATGATTACTTTTTCATCACTTCGTATAAATATGTATATCAAGTTAGTTTTTGGTTCCTTGTCACCATGAGGGTTTTGTCCTGCTTCGTGGCATGGACCGGTTCCTAATTTATATAATCACAAAGTATTTCTTGCCTGTATCTCTGGAACCAAACAGGTAACCAGGGTTACTGCACCACTTGGTGTCCTCTCAGTTTACACGGACCACAAGCAGCCCGATGGATTCGAACTTTAAAGCAAACAAGGGCTGAGCTGTGAGGGGTTCATTTGCCTCCTGCCACCAACTTCTCCTTGGGAACTCCTGGCCATAGACCACCCATCCATTGCTCGTGGCCCGGATGACTCTCAGCAGCCATGCTTGTGTCTTGTCAGCATCCGGTTACTTCATCTTCAATGGTTTTTACTCTGATGGGAACGAAACGAAATGTTCCTATGAGGTTTTTAAGAATAAAGATACGATGTTTAAGGCGAGTAGTACAAATAAACCATGTCCACGTTATGTGCAGAACAAATTAATTTGTTTAAAAATATTTATATTTTATAGAGGAGGTAGGGGCAATCTCTGTGTCCAGGGCATAGTTTGGAGGGCGGATCCCAACCGTTTCCTTTCTCCGCCATTGCCGTCCGTGATGAGGTATCCGTTGCTTCAAGGCGGGTGTAAAGTTAGAAGGAGAGATCAGAGGTTTATTATATTTATTTCCCGTTATCTGTGTTTCGAAAAATGTTTTACGGGGCCTCGAGTTATATTATTAATTATGTGCTAGACTGATTGCAGTTTATAAAGTAATATAAATAAAACAGATTATTCTTTTTGTCTCCGGGAAGTTGCAAGCTCCTGGCTCCTGTATGTTGGTTCGATTCTTGAGCATGTTTATTTTTAATATTTTTTCTGCGTTGTAAGATGCTTCTGGTGGCTCCAAAAGAAAAAAAAAAGTGACATTTAAGTTGAACATTAGGACGAGTGATCAACACCATAGACACGCCATATCTGGTGAACAAAATGCAGATGACTGTTGCTCTAAGACTTGCAGAATGACTGTAAGAAGTCTGTGTTGGCATGAAGCCATCCTCCTCCCCATTAGCAGCCTGGGGTTTAGCACCAGTAAAGACTGTGATTGCTATGAAGCCCACGCCAAACCTCACATACCTAAGAAATGTAGCCTTTAAGAAAAAAAATGTAATGTTCATCAAACCTTTCTGTCTTATTGCTGACTAGGTAATACTAGGAGGAGCTTTGAAAGCTTGAAGATGTGCTTAACGAGGACAATGGTTGATGTCAGGATTTAGTGTGCAAGAAAGTCAGTGTGACCTGAGATCTTTTTTCACTTGCCGCCTTAATGTCTGTCTCGATTTTCTGTCAAAAACACTCCGCCCTCACCTTTTAGTGTTTTGCCATAATCCTGACTATTGAATTCTAATCTGAAATGCTTGTCTTTGAAAGTTCGAAACTAAGTGGATTCCGATAAAAAAATCTAGTTGGTGTACAGTTTTTTTTTCTAATTTTGTGTAAAACGTAGGGCAATAAACTATTTCCTCAACTCTGATTAAGGATCTGCTTACATTCTGGAGATACACGCCTACACACTCCAGTGTGCACTCAAAGAGGTCAACAACATGGAGGTCAAGCTGTACTTGGATACTTTTACGTTGTCAAGGCAACAGTCATTGATAGAGAGTGTTTGATTTCCTTCTGTGCAAGGTGTGTATCGAGAATGGAATATGGTCGAGTAATTTAGTCAGATTGTCAGAACTATTATTTACATTGTAGTTGACCTAACCCATGTTTATCCACTCCAGTAGACTTTAAAGATGTAAGAAAAGTTGAGAAGACTGCCTCTCCTGCACTTTGAGAGAGAAGCTCAGACGCTGGCAACGACCAGACCGATGCGTCAAAGACGCCATCTTGACCGCATAGGTAATGAGGGGAGATCACTTTCATCCGGCGTCGGCAACTTCCGTGAGACAAACAAGATGCACGATGTGGCTGGCGTGTGAGGTCTGTATGTGACGTGGGTGAGGGGGACGAGTCGTGGGACTTGGAATTTTCCTCCAATGAAACCAAGTGAACATCTACAACGTCTGTCGACCACCGGACAAGTAGATTCTACTACTACAGGCCAACTCACTCGACAGCAACACTGGAGTGTGACTAGTGAATTCAACACCCGCTCACACAGAAACCTGGATGATCAGAAATTATCTTACATCAACTAACAAGATGATGATCCACCCTCCTACTCGCGACATCATTTTAATCATCGGTTGTTGCTTGTCTCCACTCCAGCCTCTACAACAAAAGATCAAATTACACATAAACATCACGGAGACATTTTGACAGAAAAGTAATCAATGCTGTTTTATTATTTTTTAAAATTAATATTTACTGGTCTTCAAACCAATTAAATAAATGAAAAAAATTGGAAATTCACCTCCGATTCTTGTTCTGTGTGTAATTTGTGCTCCTATTTCTGAAATTGTATTTAAAAAATGTAACATATGTAATTCCAATCCTCCCTTGAAAAATCAGGACAATTTCTGAAGCTGAAAGTTGGGTTCCTGACCCAAAAGTACAATGCTGACATCATAGATTGGTGTTTTATTCTGCTGAAAGCCTGGCTGCTCACACCATCACCGCTTCTTCCTGTCTGCATTGAGCGCCTGGGACAGAGAGGACAGACAGAGAATTTCTATGCATGAGATATTTCTCTGAAATATTTATATGTCTACGACTGTGTGGCTTGCATCACAGAGAGAAAGAGGACCGAGAAAACAAACAGACAGCTTGCGAAAAATAATATATAATATGGATTTATTCCTAGACTTCTTCTGCTTCTTTTTGTTTCTTTTATCAGGAATTTCTGCGCGTGTAATAAAGTTCACTTCTAGTGATGATAATATTTCAGAGGTAGGTATCAGACAAAACCTAAGACACAAGGCAATAATGCTTAGGTTGCTTACTTCAAATGTCTGACTTACTAGTTCTCAGTGTGTCATTTGTTTTTATTATTTTTGTTAGTTTCTATCTTATCATTTCTTACCTGAAGGCAAAGACTAAAGCTAATTTTACCTTGTAACATGATAATTTATCTGAAAGATTTTTTTTTCATTTTCCCCATTAAAGACCTTCAGTCATAAATTGTCCATGGTAATGTTTGCAATATATACATATATGAGTGAGTAACAAGAAGAGAGTACTAAATTAAATGTAATCATCATCATCATCATCATCATCATCATCATCACCATCATCATCATCATCATTATTATCTTTTTTCTGCATTTAAGCCCCAAAAATTAGACTTTAGTTTTATTTGTTCTTCGATTTTTGGCCTTTATGCTGAAGCAAGAAGAAGTACTGAACGAAAACTCAAATTCTAGCCACTCATTGCAGTTCACATGTTTGCTTTCAATCATGATCCAAAAGTGAGCGGCTCTACCTCATGAGTTCGTCCAATGCAAAATGTTGATTCTCTAATGTTATCTTTTTCCCCCTAATCGTTAATAAACAAGTAAACCAACGACAGAAAACTTCAGAATAAGTTTTTCAAGAAGTTCAAACCTTTGTCTTAATTAGCCTCTGTCTTCCCGCCCACAATCAAACAAGCACCGACATTTTGCTCTTCTAGAAAGATCGATCCCTCAGCCAGGGCTTGCTGTTTGTTTCTGCTCAAAATGAACCAATTATTTCTCCTCTGCGCCTATTTATTTTTTGAAAAATTCAAACTATGAACTTTCGACATGAGCTAACAAGGTCAAGAACTGTCAAGATCGTTCTTTTTCTAACCAGGCTAAAATCGTTTAACCTTTTCTAGACATTCTCTAACCTAAACCTCCTCAACCAATTTAAAGTCTTTCAACGGTAATGTTTGACCAAAACTTTGCTGAAATGTTTAGTGGTAAGTGTTAGCACACATTGAATATTTATGTAATTCATTTGTTGATAAAGAAATGTAGAGCCCATATTTTTAACGATGATCAGACTTTTGTGATAATGGATCCGAAGAAAGGTTACCTCTGTGACAAGAAAATTATGTTGGAGTTTCTTTCTGGTCTCCATGATGCGGACTATTACTTGTTCTTCTTACCGACACTTTATTGGAGTCAGACAAATCCAAAGCCATAAAAGTTCTTTTACAAAGAAAGTCCAAGTATGTTTACAGTTTTCTTGAAGATAATATAACATGTAAGCTTTTTTGCGAAGTCTCGCGTGGTTGACATAAATAAGACAAAGCCAGTACTTAAGTACATTTAACTTTTGTAGTCACCAATAGTGGAAACCGTCCTTGATCGCCATAAATCATTCTGTTTGGTGTTTGGAGGGAATGACCGACAAAACAAAAACTGCGAATAGGTGTCAGAGTACCAAGTCCCTTCGATGTAATTCTATCTAATATTAAAACACAGTTTCAAAAATCCTCTTAGAAATATCTGTGAAACTAGGCTTCGTCCGCTGAATAATAATAACATTCTGGAATAAAAAAAATAAATTTCGATTTCTAATTATATTCCTTTCGCGCTGAAATGATTTTTATGTTGCTGACGGGAAGAAAATAGCTCTCCCATACAAATATCGAATTTTAATCAAAATTGTCTAGGTGTCACGTGGTTATGTTCTTGCACGACCTTTATTTATCTGTAGAAAATTTAATGTCACCTATAATTAAAAAGAGTAAAGGACTCAAATGACCCAGAACATTATTCATTCAGTTGTTTTGCACATCATGGCATGTCATGATGTTTCATCTCAAATTTGTTGCTGGAAGTTCAAGAAGCGCAGGCCTTTCTAGTGATAATTAGGAGTATTTTCTCCAATTAAAAAATTTCACTAGCATGGTGACTAAACACTTTCAACAAGAATGTTGTAAAAGAAATGGTTCAATGAAATTCAATGGCGCCTTATCCTTGAGCCGGTATTCATGAGTGTCCATGTGTCCTTTCTGTCCTTTTCTACAGTTTTTGTCTCATTTTCATGTTCATACAGGCGGTGATCTTTACAACATAGCTGTTACACTTTGTGTCCCCCTTCTAAACCAGGTTTGACAGGGTTACTGTAAGGTGAGGTTTGGCGACAGACGAGGCAGTTAATATCAAACACTCTTGTCTTGTCAGACCTTTGACCTTTAAAGTGTAAGATACTCGAGCCGTAGACCTATTGCGTACAAATAATTATACCAGATATCAGTAATGCAAGTGTAGACAGCTTAGCAGCATGGATAGTGTGCAGATACCATACCAGTAGACCTACAGGGTAAGTGTAACATTCCCCATCATCTGACCTATCTCATAAGTATATACTTGTACATATGTACAGCATATTTCTGCTATGAATAATAATAATTTTTTTTTCAGATGTCCCTCTCTTTGTCTTTGCCTACTGGTGAGACCCGGCTCCGCCCTGACAGACTCACTGCAGGCAATCCTGGCAGGCCAGGGGTTGGCTGCCAGACCACCAAGGACCATCAGGCTGCGAGCAAATGTTTGCCAGTGGCTGTTCCCAAACTTACAGAAGAGCGCGAGCTACTGGCCAATGAGGAGACAGTCCTACCTGAGACAAAAAAAGATGAAGATATTTTGAAAAACAGGTTTTCAACAGTTCAAACAGAAGAGCACAGATTAAATCAGGAGAAAAAATCTTAAACGGGAATCATTTTTGAGTTTTTTTCCCCTGGGACTAAAGGTGTCAAGGATAGAAACAGCGTCACGTGCTTTGTGTTTTCTTCCTTTCTTTTTGACCTTTCACAAACTGCGTCGCGTGCGATACGACAAACGCCTGTGCAGGTGAAAAGATACCGCGGCAAGCATGACAAGCACAGGGACGCACAAGACAAGACAGTCGTTTTGCTGATAGACTCACTGAAGCAAATATTGCACAGCCGCCTCGACACCGTGCCAGCCACACCGCCAGTGCCGTCAGCCACGAACGTCTCGTGCGTTCCCACCACCACCAACATCCATGACAACCAGAACAGATGCCAGTGGCTTTCCCCAGCCAAGCATCCGCAGGACCGTCGTTGCCGGCTTTGCTGTTCCTCTGGTCCGCGGCGATGGCAGACCTGTCCCTGGACTCTCGAAATTGCGGCGAAAGAACAAAGCGACCTGTTCGATATATTGTGTGAATATGATTATCGTTCCCTGTCTGGCACTGGCCCACAGTCTGGTGGTGGCTTTGGGACAGCCACAGCTGGCCGCCGACACCAGTGCCCTGTCCTGCCCTGCAAAGTGTCTGTGTACGGAGGTGGGGGCCGAACTGAGGGTGGACTGCTCTGGTCAGAACTTGACAGAAGTACCCCGAGAAATCAACCCTCGCGTCAGACACCTGTGAGTACCCCTCTAACATTAAGCCATTCATTACTTTTTTATAATTTTAGTTATTGTTTGTTCTTGATATTATTGTTTATTTGGCAATGTCTATTTTTGCTATTCACTTTTGGTTCAAAATCTCCGGACAGTTTTTAATCCTCTTTTTGCACGAAAATTCACAAATTATTTTTTTATGCATCATAGATCGTGCTTTATGCTCTCCCCCCTTCCACACAAACACACGCAGATGATGATGATGATGATGATGATGATTAAGAAGTAAACATAGTGATCGCCTTAAGTTCTTCGACTTTTTGTTTATCCTAAAGACGAAGAACTGAAGGTAACAGTCAGAAGGGAAAGTTGTCGCCTCGTAAGCTGAGAGTTTCAGTTGTTGAACCAACTAACGCATCAGTAAATGAGCGAACAAGTCGACTAGCACATGCAACAAAAGACAAAAACAAAGCCTGTGGCTGGACGTCAACCACTTGCAGCGGCTGATTGCCGGGATGTGGACAACTACGCTGCTGTTGACCGTTATCAATGAAGCAGCCACCCGCTTTTGTTGCCTTCAGATCGCTAGCCAGAGCTTGCTCTCTTATCTTTCGTCAGATACTGACGAGAGCGGCTTGTGATAAGTGTTAGCGAGCCCATCAACTCACATGGCGGCTCTTTAATCGCGCCACCCGCCCCTTGACATGATAACATTCAATGGGAGGTCAAGGCCGATAGGTCATTTCCAGCTGTTTGAGTGGCGTGAACCGTTACGCTTCCCGCCTTGAGATGCGGTGATGGACACAGGACGTCTTTTAGCCTGAGTGGCTGTATGGCTGTCTGGCTGTCTGGCCGTCTGGCGCCCTGCACTTGCACTTCTTTTCAAAACTTCTTGCGCTGAACAAATGCAGTCATCTGACAGTTTGTGTATCGATAAATACAACTATTTGAGATGGAATTGAGTAAATGAACCCTACAATGACTTTCGGTATCATTTTTCTGTTAAGTTTGAAGCGTTTATGCATCCATACTGACAGGATAGGTAAGTCAGGGGGAATTAGTATTTTACACCGAGCCAACAACTAAGGCCACGAGCCCTGTATTCGGTGAACCAGACAACATAAATATATATATAGAGAGAGACAATGCCAAAGAGCGTGTTATGCTAACGACCAAAGAAAAAAGTGCTAACTAGTGTTTTTATATACACCCGAATAAGATAACATCAAATAGTCTGCCTGCTAACACCCGATAATCTGCATACAATGAACCAAATAAGACAATGTTTAATAGTATTAACAAATAACCACCATGGAGCGAGATTCGTGTAAAACATACTCTGAAGCACAGAATCAACAACAACAACAATAATGAAATTGTTTATTATTATTTCCACAATTTTAGTGTCCCTGCTGGTAACATACTCCTTAAAAACATCATCCCCTCCCCACACATCTGGGGTTGTCCATGACTAGGTGGAACTTTAGCCTCCTAGCTCTGTAAACAAACGTATCAACATCATCCTCCTCATTTTACTAATGATTACCTTTAGAGTGGCAACCGTGGATCTCATCCAGGTACAGTTTTTTTCTCAACTAATTCGGCCTGCAAATCCCGCATGTTACCTTGACAACAGATGGAAATGGCCAGGGGACAGTCTCCGGGCCCTGCTGTGAGAATTCCCTACTGAATGATATACTGTTATATCTAAAAGTAGAAGAGGCCTGGATTGGTGTTGATGGATACACGATGTAGATGGTTGATGAGTTAAAAAAAAATACATTCTTTTATCAACAAATCTGTTGACATGACAATTAATTATCAGACATCAGACAACTGTTTTCTGAAAGACTATCCACTTTCCTTAAGACTATTACTACTGTAATACTTGCTTAAATTTTTTCATCTGTAAACAATCAAAGCTGACATTTAAAGACCAGGAAACAGTAGACCTGCCCGTCTGAGAATCTTAAGAAATTCTGAAGACTGGAATAAGAGATTTTAATCCAGACATCTTACAATTTTAACCATGGCATCTTTTAAAGATATTTTTTTCAATGACCTGTTTCTGTTGTATTTAACGATTTGTCGTGAATAATCATCAGGAAACCTGATGATTGCAAGGACATAGCAGATGAATTAAACTTCTTAATATGATGTTGGAGAGAATGTGCGCGAATATTCAACGCCCGCACATTCTCCTTGCTCTCTCTCTCCTGCTTTCAAATTCTCTTTTACACACACACACACATATACACACACTCGCCCAAAGAATTATACAAACGCATGCACACACGCACACACACATGCGCACTTAACGCATATACACGCGCGCGCTCACACGCGCACCTTTCCGTTTCTATCTGTCTTTTGAGTTTGTTTTCCCGCCTGTCTGTCCATTTACCGTATTGTGCATGACCTTCTAAAGGAGGTCAAGAGGTTGACGGGGTCGACGAGGTCGAAGTAGTGATAACCTTTGTATTCAAATCAAGGGACGAGACTGGCTGCAGTCTTGGTGTTCCCATCGCTATCTTCAGTGGAGTATCTCTATGATACCTTCATTTCGTTCTAAGTGCTGTCATTTTTCCATGGCTTCTCAGACACAAATCTTACTCCTTCTCGTTAGCTTCGATCCCGTCTATCCTTCTTTATTGATCCTGGATTTTTCTTCACTTTCTTTTTCCTACTATTTTTTTCTGTTCATATGTTTTTTCTCCTTCTTCTGCATTCCTATGCTTTCTTCGTTTTTCTTTATTCCTCCTTTTCTATTTTCCTTTTCGTTCTTTTGAACTTATTCTCCTTCTGTTTTTCTTCTTTTGTCTGAGTTCTTTCTTTTTCATATATGCGCTTGACACTTGAAAGGACATCTAGGATGACTATTATTTATGAGCACGTGCAAATCGGTTTGCAAGTGTGCGTGTGTGTAGACGATTTATCAATGTGTCAGTGTTTCAAGTTGTGCATGTTTAGTTGTGTAGATTTATGGGCGTGCGTAGGTCGGCGGGAGGGTGGATTTGTAAGAGAGAGAGAGAGAGAGAAAGAAATTTCATCAATTTTTGTGCTCAAAATACGATTTCTTGCGTCTCAAGTATCATTGTAACATCCGCCTTACTCCTGCTGAGGCTGCCAAAACTTCTGAAGTGTCGGAAACCGGTACATTCCCTTCATCTCCTGCCTAAATTTGCTTATCTCAATCTTATCCAGATCAGCAAGTTCTTACCCGGCAGTTGACAAGCGCAAGATGACAGACAAACACTTCCTGTCCAGGTCCCACGATCACAGACTAACTCTTCTGTCCTACGATCAGGACCAGACACACTTCCTGACATCGTAGGCAGTAACCTGCAGGAATTCACACTTAAAATTCAGCCGCAGTTCATAAATGTATGCTTCCATCTTCGCTCACCATCCCTATTTATCTTGGTGTTAAATGATAGAAACTTGCTTTCACTCTGTACCTCTACCTCTACCCTTCTGACGAGCTGTCAGTCCAATTTTTTTCTCTTTCGTTCTCGGTCAACTCTCGCTTCGTCCTTTTTGTATAGTCTTTTGTTTTATGTCTTTTTCTATTCTTGACTCATCTCTCAAACTCATTTTCTATTTTTTCTTCGGTTTTGTTTAGTTTGTCCCATTTCTATCAAAAAGCCTACTTCCATTAATATCTCCTACCGACCTGATTACTGAGAGCCCTGGCGCAACCCCATCACGCGACTTGCGGGTGCTTTTATAATGACTCAGTTTCCAAGGAAACCAGTAAAAAGATAGCCATCACAATTAAATTGAAGATATTAGGAGTAAATTTGTTAGCAACGATCGTCCACAATTGATAATTCTCTGGTCGTATTCATATCCTTTCTTCCGTCGTTCTGCTCTACTTTCCTACCTACATTGTTGGTGAAGAGGAAGCTGAGACCTTGACATTTTTATGAATATATTAAACCTGCATACACACACACACGCGCACACGCACGCACACACACACACACACACACTGTCACTGTGTCTCGTTCGAACAATCCATCCTTGCTGACCAACATCAGTTAATCTTCGTTAACTGGTTCACAAAAACATTTTGATTACCCACCCACCCCTGGTTTAACCATTCATGGCTGAAGCCCATAGATCCCAGCATTACCCGAAAAAGGTTTGTCTTGTCATAGTATCAATCCTCTTCAATGCTTTTACTAATTCATCTCTTCCTTTGATTGGTGTTTGTCTCCCTGATAGAAGCTTATTGTTGTAGGGAAGATGAATCCCAAATAAACACAGCTATTAACCGCCTCCAGCAGTTTCTCCCCACTCACCTACATACACAGGAAGAGAGAGAGAGAGTTAGATGAATGAGAGAAAAAAGAGTTGAATCAAAAAACCTTTTATGTCTATCAGTTATCTTCTTAGAGAAACTCTCTTTTTTTCTCACAGTTTAAGATTTCTTAGATGCATTTCTCGTCCCAATAAAGTCCACACCTCTCCATAAACACATAGTTACACTGAAAATCTTGACAACTCACCTTCCTCATTTAACACAACTATCAGATTCATTACAACACTTATTCTCAATAAAAACACAGCATTTATAGTTTCTCCAAAACAATTCTTGAAAATATTCCTTTTCCCAACTCCTCCATCCCCTGTAAACGATAAAAGTAAAAACGCATTTGAATAAATTCTTTTGAAACTTTGTCTGCCTCAGAAAATTTGCATATCACCTAAAGGGTTAAACAGAGCTTTAATCTTGCCTCTTTGTTCTTCTGATTCTGTGATTATACACGAAATAAGGTGATAAAGCTCCACACATGGACACAATGGAGCTTTAAGTTGTAGAGCTCTGACCTTCCACACCATGGCATCAGAAAACTGCCAGACTGAGAAAGTTAGATTGCTGGAGGCTGAATCCTCTCAAAAGTACATTCTTTATTTCCTTCCTTCTTTCTTGCTGGCTGACTGACTTATTTGCTCTTAGGAGCAAAAAGAAAGATTCCATTTCACTGACGATTAAGCTCGACTTTCTTCCTGAATGGCTGGGTGCAGGTGCAAGTCGGCAACTGATGTTAAGATTACTGAGATATATATATAGAGAGAGAACATAATCCTGTTAACATATATCGCATCCAGAGAGAAAGAGAGATTAAACAGTCCCTGGAAATGTGACAAAAATGTTTTATGAAAGTCCATGAGGTACTTTTCATGACAAATGTCTCTACAGAATGGCCTCCCAGTCCCTCCGTCTGTGGGGGAAGAATTCTCACCACAGTTATGTTTGACTATTACAATCAAGTTCTAAAAATCTCACATATGATTGCAAAATTGTGGGATTCACATCCCAATGCACTCCTTACACTCTTGTCTAAAGCAAAAGACTGAGCGAGCACATGTGATTCCCATGCACCTGTCTACAAAACAAGGTCGTAAACAAACACGTGAAAGATTTAAACTCATGTTTACAATTAATGTTGTTCCATATAAGGAAAAATAGTAACATGTCGTTTGTCTTCCAAATTCAAATTTTGTACAATTCTAGTTTTATAATTTTTTTTTTTTTTTTGATCTAAAGTAAAGGTGAAACGTCTCAAACCTACATTTGAAATTTATACCACGATTTACGAGAACTTATAAGAATAAATAATTCGTTGTATCGAAATTCTGTGCTTCGCCGAGAGGAAGTCCTACAGGTTATCACAAACCACCATCAGGCAACTAATCTGCCAAGTTGAAGACGATAGTCACTGAGGTCCTTGGTATCTAACCTTTGACCCTATTTGCAGTATTGATGGAGTGAGTGGTTCACCTGTCCCTATCATGTGCCTCCTGGCGGTTAAACGACTGTTGTGTGTAAAATGTCCGCCAGCGGAAATGTTGATTTATCTCTGTGGAATATGGTTGTCTTTGACGAGTTTATCAAACTATTTTCCAGCTTAATTTTCGATGAGACGATTTTTCATGCCAGCTACGACATATTCAAAGGCCGTCACTGCCCTCTGGCTTTGAGCAGCGGCGGTAACTCGAATCATTAAAGACTAGTGGAAAAGTTCTCTGATCTTGTTTACGCGAGGCTAAGAATGAAGCGAACGTGTTTGTACGCGTGAGTACTCGCCTTTACGAAAACTTGAACATAGGTTGAAAGTCTGAGGATATTTAGATATTGAAGGATTGAAGGAGATGCGAATACATGGATTGCTGCTGCAGGGGAGGTAATCACTGATCAGTAAAGGATTGAGGCAACCACACGATCCTTTGCCAATCCTTCGTTTCGGGGAAATGTCATCAGTAACAACATACTGTCTCTCTCTCGTGCACGGGAGGACTAGTGGGTGGATATGTTGGTGTGTGTGATTGGGGGTAGGAGAAGGCGGGTGGGAGTGTGGTTTGCCTCTTTGTGAGAATCTATCAGATTATCTCAATGCACTGTCCTCGATTACCTTGTAGGCAAAACAATGACACTTCAAACCATACTAGGTGTCTAGACTAAAGCTGTCCACATAACTTAGTAGCTACAGATTTATACACAAGTTAAAACCTGTAAGATTATATTTCAAATTTCCTTTTAAATTATAAAGGTTGTCGCCTGCTTAAATGCAGTGCAATGTGTGTGGTTGCAAGTGTGGTGTGGGGGAGGGTTTGCGGGCAAAGGACTTATTGTCAAAGTTTTCCCTACGAACAAGTTTGAGAATCATCTGTTTATGAAAGCAAACATTTTCAAAAAACAAAAACAAAACAAAAACAAAACAAAAACAAAACTAAAACAAAACAAAAACAAAACAAAAACAAAACAAAAACAAAACAAAACAAAACAAAAAAACAAATATAAAAAAACCGTGATGAGAGCCAAACACAGAGGTAGCTAAACAAACATATCATATTTATATATAAAAAAGTAACTCTGAAAGGTTATCACTCCTGGCGATTCACCTTTGACAGGTTTCCCGATATAATCTCAGGAAATCCGCAGAATCCCAGGAATTAACATCAAAACCAAAACATAAGGAATGTTTGATCAATGACTGATTAAACACACCGAGTCAGGATTACAAAAGTTTACTTAGGATTACATGCTTTTTGGAAGTAATTCCGACTAGACATGTAAGTGTATCCACATCTCATAATTTATGATTTTTTTTTGTTCAGTCCTTTATCGTTCTTCTTTCCTTCTATTTCTTATTCAATGCAATGGCTGTTCTGTACGGCTATTTTTTATGGAGGTTTATAGCTGTTTGTTTTCCTAGTTTGTGCCTTCGCAACTGGTGGGTTTCTTTTTTATCTTTTTGCTTTCCTACATTTTAAATTGTCATTTCTTTTTTATTTTCTCTGTTCTCTTTGTTTCATTGTTTTGTTTTGCCGATCTCAAGCCTTTTATCTTGCTCGTTTTTTTAACCCTTTTCTTCTCATCCCAATTTTGTGAAAAACATGTTTTTCGTTTTTTCTTTCCTTTTTTCTTTTTTTAAGTTCATATTTTTTTGTAACTCTTAATACATCTTTCCTATACTGTCTTGTAAATGTTATCATTATTCTGTATTTTACATTACGATTTGAAGAAAAGGCTTGAAAGCGATGCAATTATTATATGCTTTTATATGCAATATACATTTTCATATTTAACTGATATTTTAGCATCAATTCCTCTGACTATGGTGTTTTCAAGATTACAAAAGAAGTCGATTATAAAAGAAACTGCACTAGAAGCCGATAAGTTGTTGTTCGTTCCTTGCTAAACATCAGTTCGGTAAAAATGTCGGGACACTACTCAAAGTCATTTTCTTGAAGTTTGGTTGACAAAGTTGACTGCTACCAATAAAATTTCTTTATAACCTTTGGCAGTCTATGTCGTTGTGAAAATGTGACATTTTGATTAGTTTAACAGACACTTCAACACATAGCTACTGCCATAGGTGTTGGGCTCCATAGTTAATGTTGATCAATGGCAGCTTATAAGACTGTTCATATGTTGTAGCTGCTATTTAGCCGTGAATTATAAAACACATAATCCCAGTCACCTGAGGCTGTTAAATCTTTAGACAGAAATGTTCCATTTTTTCAGAACGAAAAAAAAAAAAGAAAAACGTCAGCCTAAGAATCAAAACGATGACTAGTTACAAAAACGAAAGACGAAGGTAACGAGGGACGAGAAAGTAACGACACAACACTTCCTCACAACCCTATAAAATCCAAGATGTCGGTGACTTCAAAACAGATATTAAAATCATAAATGAAGATGGGGAAGGAATGACAGAAGAAAAGAAGACAGACATGAGTGACAGGAAGTGACGTAGTTAGAAGAGTGACCGCGCATCCACGGAAATGGGCAGACAGACAGACAGACAGACAGGCTGACAGACAGACAGACAGACAGACAGACAGACAGACAGACAGACAGACAGACAGACAGACAGACAGACAGACAGACAGACAGACAGACAGACAGACAGACAGACAGACATGTCTGAGATGGAAGTCCGATGCCTCAAGACTCAATCAAGGAGGCAGAGTGGTTGGAGAGCCATAACTGTCGGGATTCCATTCTTAATGATGATGGATGGACTGCTTATACTGCCACTCATTTTGTAGTTGCTTTTTTCGGCTGGAAATACTCTCGACAAAAACTGATCCAAATCATCCGAGGCTTCTGTGCGAGGCTGCGAGATGTAGCTCTGTGCTGACCAAGTAGAACTAAGCGCCTTTTCCTCGCCACCACGACTGTGTTTAAGGCAACGAGATTAGGATTTTTTTTCTTCAGGATGAAATTGCTGATTATTATCCATGATGATGGAAGGCACAACCTTTTATCGCTTTTAATGGTAATGACTCTGAAGTGAGTGTTTGCTTTCGTTACCAGAAAAAACCGCTATCATCAGATCACACATGGTCTGGTGGTATTGAAATCCATTTCGGAAAGCAGCAGATGAGAAGATGTGAAACTTTAGTAGTCATCTAGAACATCCACTTGTTTGTTACTTCACTTGTAGTTACTTCATCACCACTTCTTGATGTTGAGAAGCAGCGATGTTCTTTAACACAGTAACAGTACTTCACTGGGATGTCACAGTTTTCTAAGAATAAGATAAGACATTCTTTTTAGGTATGGTGTTGTACATGTCTGAATAAATCGAGAAGTGGAAGCAGTAATTTTATTAAATGTTTTAAACAGAAGATAAATGATTGTCACTGGCAAGAATGGAATTATTATCAATAGCAGTGACAAATGAATTTTTTAAGTCAGTTTAAATCTGTGACACACAGAGAGAATGTTTCAATTTAATAAATTCATTAGAAATGTACTGGTGCGACTCCGATTTGGAAATTCAGATATTATGTCATATAATTATTAAATTAAATATCAGCTCTGTGGAAAAGAACAACTCATGGCGGCTTACCGTCATCTCCACCCGTCATCCTGACCAAACATGGGCTGGAGACCAACATGTTGCACGATGTGCCACTCACCGTGACTACTTGCTTGACCTAAGCAAGCCTCTGAGAACATTTGGTTTTCTCGCAATCACTCAAAATACATCCACAACATCAACGGTGGTTCAAGTAATAGGCCTTCAACTCTTCGAAAATGTAAGGATGGATACATTTCCAGAGCCATTAGATGTGTTCCAAGACTTCCGTGTAGTCTACATCCGAGAAATGATATACAAACTGTTTACACTGGCTTCATCGGTATATTCCAGATGGGGAAATATATATATAGACTTTATTCTGTAATTAGCTGTCCAGACGGTCCAACATCGTTTTCGGTCGCTGTGACAATTTGAGGGAAAAACACGATACCAGACGAGATAATGGCACTCAATTTGAGTGACAAAAGACATTTCTGTTCTCAATGATTCATTCATCGCCATAATGTGTCTAGTTTAGCTGCTTCCACTGTTTGAAAATAAATATTGTGTACTTTAACCTTTCAGCTGCCGGAAACTTTCTTCTCTTTTAAGGAAGGTCGTATCAACCATGAAACTAAAATAACTCTTTAATTGAATATCTGACTTGCTCACATCACGTGTGCATTCATCGGACCTGGTTGTATTAAGTATAAACCTCAGGATTGCAAAAGAAACGACGGATAAGAGACAAACATTGCGTTTGACATGCAAGTGATTGAAAACCAAAACCAAAACAATTCTATTTCTAGATGAATTACTGAGTGACCATCCTCAGCGAGTAATACAAATATTCCAGCTACATATTTTAGTTAATTGTGGATGGTTAACAGCATAGGTTATTCTCAAGGCAATGTCACAATAAAGAGAAACAAAGATTTTCAAATAGCTTTGATCAACCATCACAAAGGGTGGCAGACTAACATCAGAGGTTAGGACCAGTTTTGATTAGACAACAGAGGCAATAATCAAACACAAAATGAAGTAGTTGAGACATAATCACACTAAAACTCTACAAGTCTACTTTTCTTTGTCTTATTAAACCCTGACAGTAGATATCGAGACGAAGATCAAAGACTTTGAGATGAAATGAGAAATTTATTGACTAAGCACCTGGACCCGGTTGCATTGCTCGGGCGCAAGGCCTTAGTCGGGACGTAGCAGGGGTATAGTACCCGACTAAATTTACGACCGTTGCATTGCTCCCGACTAGGCGAATTTTAGTCCGCAGCTCGGGCGTAACTTTAGTCCAACCAGGGGGTTGGCGTAGCTGCCGACTAGCAAGTGACTAACTGACGAGCGTCCACAGCAACTCGGTTTTCGCTTATAAATTTTACAGAAGAAACGTAGGACGACAGTGTGAAACTTGTTTTTGGTAGATGAAAGTTATATTATTTTACAAAATGGACCTTAAACTTGTTAATCGTTATCGTGAACTTTAACAAAATACTGCGAAAGCGAGCCTTCGGAGTCACGTTTTCGATTCTATTCTTCGCCATCCTCGGGATGTTTTCAAACAGTTTCAGGAGATACGATCAACACGCATAAGTTGACAGTTTCTCGAACAATTCACCGTGTTTCTAAGGCTCTTTACAAATCGTCTAAATAAATAAAATACCTAACCAGAGGGATGAAAAAAAGCAGAAATCATAATTTTACGCAATAGCTCCATTTCCAAGCGTGTTTGGGTGCTTAAATGACACTCATGTAAAAATACAGGGACCGTCTGAGCACGAACGTGAATTTGTAAA